>CM076985.1:48220149-48260119 GCA_039105355.1 Benthosema pterotum
AGTACTGGACCCGATCATCAAAAGGCATATACTATTTACAGCATATTCATAGTAAAATGGCTTCTAATAGCTAAACAGAACAGAAGAATTTTCACTTTGCTTTAAATTATTCTTTATCCCACCGCCCAACTCGAGATTTGTTAGGAGTCAGGAAGTCTCTTTGTAATCTGCAGTTTCACATACGACAGATAGGGGGCTCTGAGAGAAACCATGACTACTGTAATCTGCAGTTTCACATACGACAGATAGGGGGCTCTGAGAGAAACCATTACTACTTAGGAGCATTTGTAGGCTTTGTAGTCCATGTCATTTATATAGTGGTGCCAATGGGAGTATGGCCATCTTTATAAATAGAGTATCTTTGCCGGCACTATGTAACCTACGATGGCCACACCCACAGATGAGTTTCAACCAATGAATGAAGCCCAATGCGGCGCTGACCTCACCAACCCAGTGTGAAATATATAACTAAGCTATACAAATCATTTTGGCTCCTAAACATGCTATAGCCCTAATCCTTTACTTCTTTGCCCTTTTTACTATTTTGAAAAACATGTTTAAATATTTAAACGAGCCAATCTACATGGACACGTTGTGAGCTTGTAGGTCTGTCCATTTTAAATATTCAAAAGCTCACAGTGTAACTGCCAATGTGAAGGAAGTATAATGTTGTTTTTTGAAGATTAGTTTTTCCTACAGTGTATATAATGTGGATAAAGAGTAATGTTTGTTATGTGTCTTCCAGGTGAATCATGTGACCTCGGTGCCCTGCAGTGATTGGACGGACTCATCATGTGACCTCGGTGCCCAGCAGTGATTGGACGGACTCATCATGTGACCTCGGTGCCCTGCAGTGATTGGACGGACTCATCATGTGACCTCGGTGCCCAGCAGTGATTGGACGGACTCATCATGTGACCTGGGTGCCCAGCAGTGATTGGACGGACTCATCCAATCAGGGGTGTCTACTCAGCAGAGTTGAAACCTTACGGTGCCAACGTACGCTCTGTCTGAAAACACTGAAAACTTCCAGTAGAAGACTTCTCAAAGTAAGGAACCATTTTATTTGTTTTGTTTCTGCTGGGTCTGTGGATTCGATTTAAATTTGAATTTTAAAATGTCTTTTTTAACAACCACACCAAAGTAAATCTGTGAAACGGGTAATATTTTCTTTTGCTTTAAATACCTATTCATACATTTCAATCAACATATTTCTAAAATCAATACAGAAAAAGGAATGCTTGTCGAATTTCATCTGTCAAATATCTTGGAAAGAAAATTCCAAAATAAAGCGCCCCTCAAATAAAATTCAAATTTAAATGGCCGAAGAATCCATAGACCTGCTGCTATTTGCTGTAGTGATGTGACAGAAGCTGTTCTGTTTGTTGTAGTGATGTGACAGAAGCTGTTCTGTTTGTTGTAGTGATGTGACAGAAGCTGTTCTGTTTGTTGTACAGAAGCTGTTCTGTTTGCTGTAGTGATGTGACAGAAGCTGTTCTGTTTGCTGTAGTGATGTGACAGAAGCTGTTCTGTTTGTTGTAGTGATGTGACAGAAGCTGTTCTGTTTGCTGTAGTGATGTGACAGAAGCTGTTCTGTTTGCTGTAGTGATGTGACAGAAGCTGTTCTGTTTGTTGTAGTGATGTGACAGAAGCTGTTCTGTTTGTTGTAGTGATGTGACAGAAGCTGTTCTGTTTGTGACAGAAGCTGTTCTGTTTGTTACAGTGATGTGGCGGAAGCTGTTCTGTTTGCTGTAGTGATGTGACAGAAGCTGTTCTGTTTGTTGTAGTGATGTGACAGAAGCTGTTCTGTTTGTTGTAGTGATGTGACAGAAGCTGTTCTGTTTGTTGTAGTGATGTGACAGAAGCTGTTCTGTTTGTTGTAGTGATGTGACAGAAGCTGTTCTGTTTGTTGTGACAGAAGCTGTTCTGTTTGTTGTAGTGATGTGGCGGAAGCTGTTCTGTTTGTTGTAGTGATGTGACAGAAGCTGTTCTGTTTGTTGTAGTGATGTGACAGAAGCTGTTCTGTTTGCTGTAGTGATGTGACAGAAGCTGTTCTGTTTGTTATAGTGATGTGGCGGAAGCTGTCAGTCAGTGAGTTGATGTTTCAGCAGCCAGTCAGTCAGTTGTATCAGTGAATAGTGTATGTGTGGTTATTATTACCTCAATGACAACAAGATCTACACATAAAAAAAAACCAAAAAAAAAAAAAAAAAAAAAAAAACAATTTCAAGGCCCCCAAGAAAGTTTGACGTTGAAATAGTGGTGAAGGTGTTACTTGCTATAATAATCTTTAATATAATGCACATATAATGAAAAATGTAGGGGGGAGAATTGGAACCAAATGGACCCGTAAGTCTCTTGCCATCATCATTAAGCCACACTGAGTTTCTGCATGCTGCTGTTTTTGTAGCTGTCAGCTGGGCAGTATGCTTCATTTAAATAAAGTGGACTTCACCTGGGCTGAACACATACTGGACTTACGTACAATCATGTTTGCTTGTGAATATAACATTCTTCGTTGCCGGTAAATGTCCCTATCATCTGATAGGTCGTTTGTTAAATAATGGCCTAAAGTACTTGACCTCATCACGGACCTCAAGGGCCGTACTGGACAGGAAAAACCTGGGAATGACAGTTTACTGTCTCCCTTTGATCAATCATGACATTAGTCTTTTTAGCATTATTTTCTGGGCCATATTGAGAGCTGAAGTCCAGCACTATACGGGCAAAGGATGGCCAGGCCATCTGCATACATTATCCTGTGTATCATAGCTGTTTAGCTGTTTATAGAGAGGTCATTGGGGGTGTTCAAGGCTCAAGGTTTTTTATTTGTCACTCCAGTGTATGTCAGGACATATACAGGGATGAAATAACGTTTCCATTTTCCACAGTGCAATAAGACAATAGTCAAGACAATAGACAGTGCAATAAGACAATAGTCAAGACAATAGACAGTGCAATAAGACAAAGTCGAGACAATATATAGACGAGACAAACAATAGTTTGCAGACCAGTAAAGTGCAAACTGTACACCTAACTTGAGGTGAAGGTGCTAAGCTAACCAGGTGTGATAAAGTGTCAGTAGTGTGAAGCTAACAGACAGCTAGACAGGACATATATACAACTACTAGAAACTACAATATACTACAGCTAGAAACTACAACTAAAAATCTAAAAGCTACTGTATATACGAGAGTATATAAGCTACAACTAAACAAACAACATACAGCTTACAGCTGTATGTTGTAAGCTGTTGTAAGCTGTAAGGATAGGGTAGGAGTCTTTCAACACAGTGTTGGCTAAAACATCACGTTAATAGGAGTGATTTCTTCAATACGAATGAACACATGAAACCGAATACAATAATATAATTTAGTTTATCCATCCAACTACCGTTTAGCCGTTTAGCACAGAGTGTGTCCATGTCCATATTGTTTTCAGACAATAACACGTTGTAATGCTGCAGTCTGCAGTCAATATAACACAAACATATACAGTATAATATAACACACAATTCTACAGTGATAGAAAAAGAAAATATAGAGGCTGGGCCGTGTATTATTATCCGAAATAGAGTATTATTAATACATCGTGGTGCAGTGTTAAATCACTATTCACTCCTGATTAGTGGGATTGCCAAGGGGAATCACACTACTCTTATTGTGATGGCAAAATGTGTAAACTTTTGTCTTTATTTTGTTTTCTGGAAAAAACCTTTCTATTGTTAATGTGATAGCTGTAAACTCTTATCTGAAAACATTATATTTGAATTAAGCTAATATTTATTTTGTAATCGTTCAGCCAATGAGAAACAACTGTTCTAGATGAGGTTACTAATGCATGTTTCAGATTTGGCAGGTCATTGAGAGGTACTGTTTGTATCGGCTGAGAATGTGTATGAGAATGTGTACCGTGAATTTAAACGCCTAATTTTGGTAAATGATTTACATCATTAATGACGTAAGCAGAATTGAATAAAATGTGATTTATATTCATAATATTCATTCAAGACATGATAATCTTTCATTGTGAGGAAAAAACCTTAAGAAATGGAGTACAGATTGCATTCATTCTAGCTGTATATATGCTTCTGTGACGCGTGTGCTGCTCTGTTGTTGCTTCTTGGTTTATATCAGAGGTCGGAAACCCAAGATGTTGAAAGAGCCATTTTCGACCAAAAATTAAATTCAAAATCTGTCTGGAGCCCCAAAAAATGTAAGCCTAATAAGTGCTTAAAGGTGAATTCCACCCATTTTATTTTATTTTCCTGAAAGTGTACAAATGTGAACCAAATGGACCCTGGCGGGTCCATTTGGTTCCATTTGTACACTCGCAGAAAAAAGGTTCTAAAAGAAAAATCATTAACATGGTGAAACAACATTTTTTTTTTTCAGAATTGGAGTTTCTGAAAAAAATAAAATAAAAATAAAGGAGTTTTACAGAACTCCATTTCTAGTCCACACAACATCTCGAAGGTATATTAATGACCTAGTAAACTGAGTAAACTGTTGAAAATGGGTGGTTCAGATTGAAGCTCGATCTCTGATAACTGCTGGGCTTTTTTGGCATGGCCAATAAGTGCTACTTTAACTGGCAACTGTCAGACAGCGCACCGCGTTTTGGGTGACTGAAATGTTTATATTATTTTGGTGTGGATCACCCCAGTGTGTGTATGTAATAATGCTGCTACATCCAGGGAGGCACTAGGGCTGTGTTCTAGAGCCGCCTGCGGCTCCTGAGCCACAGGTTGCTGACCCCTGGTTTATATCATTATCACACTCAACTTCCGGATCCACATCTACGATCAATATTTGTTGGCAAAGATCTTTTACACTTATTTATTACTTTTCAAAAATTCTTCCAAAAATCATTTGCATTTTGTCATTGTTGTAGCTTATTTGCGAGAGAAACAGTACTCAATGAGTTTTCTTTATTTTTTTTTTTATGAAACGCAAGGCATACTGTATTTAAAATTTGCATTAGAGTGTTTATTTGGTTCATATAAAGCACATATGTCAAACTCAAGGCCCGGGGGCCAAATCAGGCCTGTGAATCTTTGGCCCGCGGGATGATATTGAATTAGTATTAGAACTGGCTCTCTGGTATATTACACACACCATGATAAGAAATGAATGCAACTAATTGTTTTACTTCCTCAACTCAGTCTCATTTACTTTCTCAATTAAAAAAGCAGCACTTGGTGAGGGTCATAGAAGAAAAAGATTTTCCTGAAAAATAGCAGGTGTTCACGTCTCATAGCGCGCCACAGAGTGGCATTCTCCATTTTCTAATTGCGTGGACTCTTGAGAGTGTAAAATGAAACCAAATGGACCCGTAAGGGTCCATTTGGTTTCGTTTTAACGCTCTCAAGAGTTACAGATCTATGGAGACTAGGCATTTCACGGTGAAAGAATCTCAACACCGTTCACCGAGTGCTTTGAAAAACCGGTTTTACCGGTTTTATAGTTTGCCCCCCTCCCCCCGTTCTCATTCGTAGTTTTGATCCACGCGTTGCAGATGCAATCGGCTATAAATGCATGATGCATCCTACACGGA
Organism: Benthosema pterotum; assembly: GCA_039105355.1. NCBI lineage: Eukaryota > Metazoa > Chordata > Actinopteri > Myctophiformes > Myctophidae > Benthosema > Benthosema pterotum. The sequence continues at coordinate 48,225,706 of CM076985.1, forward strand.
GCCTAAGAGAATAGACAAAGTTACGCCAACTCCATTTACTTCATGGGGCCAGTCCAATCACTCCAATGGCGGCTCTTCTACATATAAATGCATTACTTACTGTACTGTAATACTTTTAAAACAGTTGACTTGTTGCACATATGCCTAAACAGCTCTTATTTGCGCCGCCCTCGTTGAAAGCGATGCATTTGCAACTCCAGCGTTTTTCTATTCAGGCTTTATGAACAGCAGCTCGAGCGCTCAGTTTGTGACCCCCTCAATGTCGTAAAATCTGACACTACAGGCTCTGATACGAAGCCAGCAGACCGTGCGCACACACAAAGACAAAGGAGTCTTCAGCCCCTGCCCTGTGCCCATTTACTCAGTATATAAGACTGGGTATGGCCATGGTCACCCATCCCCCTCTAAAACTCTTTGCTCGTCCTTGCAACAGGACAGTCAGCTGGTTAGCTCTCCAAGCTAAAAACACAACACAACACAACACGCTAGCATGCTACTCACTTGTTGTGCCTGTTGTCCATAAACAGCTTACAGATTTGGGAAGGTTTGATTACGTGGTCCTTGTATGCGTGTAGTAGGCATGTGGAAGTATTCCTTGACACGAAAACGTTTAGGAGCGATTATGTAGCGTTTACAAAGGAAGGGCTAACAGTCCCGGATATAACGTTTCCCAATTGGGGGGGAGGGGCAGCCGTATGCATTCCATCATGTTTGGTGGGGAAGTAGGGGGCATTGCCCCCCCCTCCATACACATGACTAGATCCGACCCTGGTGGAGTACTACTCGGCAGTGTCCGAAGAGCACATCAGGCATAGGTTTGCAGCGATGGAGACAATTTTGTAGGCAACTCTGGCGCATATATTTTGTAGTATAAACATCGACAACAATATTACCATACTTACAATTACAATACTTAACATACCAAGAAGGTACAATATTGAATGAATGGACGCAAAAAAAAAAAATAATAATAATAATAAAAAAAAAAAGTTTTTTTTTTTTTTTTTTTGCGGTATATTCGGTGGGCAAGCAAAGTACCGGTTTTGGCGCCCCCTACCGGTAATACCGGTAAAACCGGATATCGTGACATGCCTAATGGAGACTGTCGTGATCTACCTGCACGGTCTGTGTGATCTACTGGTAGATCATGATCTACCTTTTGGGCAGCCCTGGTTTAATAGCTACAGGGTAAGAGCCATCTCTGGAACGAGATTTTGAGCAATTAATACTTCTTCTGTAGCTCCTGCCTGATGGGGGGAGATTGAAGAGGTGAGAGTTCATTGTCTCCACCATGGCAGAGGCATGGTGGAGAATATGTTTTGCCCTCCGTCCGTCCGTGTGTGTGTGTCTGAAAACACACCTCTTCAGACTCCATCTCAACCCATAGCACTTGTATTACATACCAACCCACAGTACTTGCTGCAATGACTTATATAGGTTGCCTAATGTATTACAATGTTTTTAGCGCTTCACTGTTGTTGTTGTAAAATGTATTGTAAATCATGATTAAATTGTAAACTTTTCACCATTGTAAGTCGCTCTGGATCAAGAGCGTCTGCTAAATGCCTAAATTGTAAATTGCAATTGTAATTGTGTGTGTCAGTCCGTCTGTTACCAGGAAATCTCCGGCGCCGTTTACCCGATCGATGCCAAAATTTGCACACACACAAATACTAGGCTGAGAATAACATTCCACTCTTTTCACAATGGCTTGTTATAGCGCCACCAACAGGTGGACATTTGCAAAACACATTTTGGACAAAATGCCTCAAATCATCCAAATACCAAAATTCATAAGAATAAATGGTACCCTTTTTACATTGGCCTATTATAGCGCCACCAGGAGGCCTGGTGGAGACCTGTGCCCAGAAGGGCACTTTTCTAGTCAGCTATGATTTTATTTGCCTTCCTGAATATTCTAGTGTTAAAGAATGTAGGGAGGTTTAGGTCCAATTATACATTATATTTAAAATGATGTGAAACACTACTATACTGCCACTAACTAACTACAGCTGTGTCACCACTAAACCAACAGCATTTCATCATTGAAAACAGAAAACTCTCTGAGTCAGACCTTTAGCTTTATGCATGCTGCGTGTCTGTTGCAACTTCAACAACAACTGATATTATTATCGATGCTTTTCTTGCCTAATAAAAGTCCTGTAACCGAAAATGGTATGGGTGCGACTTCATCGCCCGTGGCGCGAAGCGACACGGGCGATGAAGTTGTCCCCATGACACTTTCGCTTGCCCCCCCACCCGCCCCCCCCCATTGGGAAATGTTACATCCGGCCCTGTAATGATGACTAAATAAGAATACGAACCTTGAGTAAACTGTGTGCGTGCGTGCGTGTGTGTGTGTGTGTGTGTGCGTGCGTGCGTGCGTGCGTGCGTGCGTGTGTGTGTGCGTGTGTGTGTGTGTCATCACCCCAGTCTTTTGTTCTGGCTTTTATTACTCCGCCACTAAAATGAAATGTTAACATGAATCACAGTGCAAAGCAATAATCGCCTCCTCCATCATATTTCCCATAAAACAGCGGCTGTGTGATATAACTCATCTCTATGCAAATAACAGCCCCAGCCTGTCGCAGCACACATTACTGTATTAGTGCTGCTAAGGACTTTTTTATTATTATTAAAATGCATTTGTTCGCCCCTCTCTCTCTCTCCCACCCCACCTCTCTTTCTCCCTCCCACCCCACCTCTCTTTCTCTTTTCTCTCTCTCTCTTCTCTCTCTCTCTCTCTCCCCACCCCACCTCTCTTTCTCTCTCCCACCCCACCTCTCTTTCTCCCTCCCTCTCTCTCTCTCTCCCTCCTCCCACCCCACCTCTCTCTCTCTCTCTCTCTCTCTCTCTCTCTCTCTCTCTCTCTCTCTCTCTCTCTCTCCCACCCCACCTCTCTTTCTCTCTCCCACCCCACCTCTCTTTCTCCCTCCCTCCCACCCCACCCCACCCCACCCCACCTCTCTCTCTCTCTCTCTCTCTCTCTCTCTCTCTCTCTCTCTCTCTCTCTCTCTCTTCTCTCTCTCTCTCTCTCTCTCTCTCTCTCTCTCTCTCTCTCTCTCTCTCTCTCTCTCTCTCTCTCTCTCTCTCTCTCTCTCTCTCTCTCTCTCTCTCTCTCTCCCACCCCAACTCTCTTTCTCTCCCCCCACCTCTTCCCCCCCCCCCCCCCCCCTCTCTCCCCCCCTCTCTCAACCCCCCCCCGAGCTCCAATAACCCATGATGCAGCTTTTCTTGTAGCTCTAAAGAAATATAGCAACTATTATGCTAACATATGGACAGCATGCACTCTGAAAAAATAAAAGCTATATATTAAAGGCCAGAGATAGATATAAAGCAGTGTGAGGGGGGTGGTGGGGGGGTAGTGATGGGGGTGGGGGGGTCAGTGACGGTGCAAACACTTAGTTAAATGGCAGCTTGGGGAGGAGGGGGGAGGAGGAGGGGGAGGGGGAGGGTTAATAGATGTGTGCTCTTATAGCTCTTAAAGACATAGAGTTTCTCCCTGATGCTCTGCAGGCTGGAGATCAAACACTGATTATAGATTCATTTCACTCTTTTACCGATACCAGGGGCGGATCTAGGCATGGGCATGGGGGGGCAATGCCCCCCTAAATGCCCAGTCTGCCCCCCAAACACGATGCCATGCAAAACAACCCAAGATATTTCAAATTAAAGTGCTTCTATTTAAAATGATGTGAAACACTACTACTGCTACTAACTAACTACAGCTGTGTCACCACTAAACCAACAGCATTTCATCATTGAAAACAGAAAACTCTCTGAGTCAGACCTTTAGCTTTATGCATGCTGCGTGTCTGTTGCAACTTCAACAACAAATCCAACGTAAGCGATAGTTCATGGAGGCATGGGGGGCAGAATGGTTATTGTATTATACTCCTCATTCTCAGTCAGTATTCATTCTGTTTCTTTAAATCAGCAGTCTCTCTCCATGTCTACTCCCCTCACTCTCATTGGCTGTCAGCAAGTCACTCACGCCCACATTCATCAGGTGTTCTTTATAAGCAGTCATTCTGTTCTCAGCCTTCCTTCTAGTCGACTCCATGTCCCTGTTCAGATGTAAGCGTTCAAATTTCCTCCACCTCCCCGGCCTCCTCCCTGTGGCACTAGTTCTGAGTGGCTGATTATGAGATGATCATGATTTGTGGATTGTAACATATTGTGGTGCCTAGTTCTGTTATGGGTATCTGTGATCATTATGTGTTCTATGGTCTGTAATATGTTCGTTGTGTATTTGGAATGATTGTGTCTATGTTGTAATGTGTTTATGCTTGGCTCTGCTCGGGGGTTGTTGATATCAGAGCTGTGTCTCGTTGGCGAGAGCCCCTGACCAAGAGCCCCTGACCGATACCCCTGTTACCTCTCAGTCCAGGGTCGGATCTAATGGGCAATGGGCATGGGGGGGGGGGGGGGGGGGGGGGGGGGGAGGCAATGGGCATGGGGGGGGGGGGGGGGGGGGGGGGGCAATGCCCCCCCAATGCCCCCTGAAAAGCCATGGTTGGTGATTGTCCGAATTACATCTCATCATTTCTAAAATGGGACTCAGAATCCTATCACACCCGGGAGAGTGATTTCTATAAATTCAAGGTTCCAAAAGTTAACTCTGATCTTGGTAGATCAGTTTTTAGCTTCTGTGGTCCAAATAGGTGGAATTTGCAGAGCACTTCAAAATTAACCTCAGTCTCCCAAGAATGCAGTCTTCCATAATATGTAATTGTTTTTAGATTATTTCATGTATGTACTGTACATGTACTGTGTGTGTGTGTGTGTGTGTGTGTGTGTGTGTGTGTGTGTGTGTGTGTGTGTGTGTGTGTGTGTGTGTGTCCTTTGATGTTGTCTGTTTGTTGTTGCTCCATATTGTGTTCCTCGACGGACCGAAAATGAGTTTACTCAGTGTATTTTCAAGAATAAATAAAACTTGAATGAATGAATGAATGAATGAATAAATGCCCAGTCTGCCCCACCAAACACGATGGCATGCAAAACAACCCAAGATATTTCAAATTAAAGTGCTTCTATTTAAAAAGACGTGAACCACTACTACTGATGTTATTATTGATGCTTTACTTGACTAATAAAAGTCCTGTAACTGAAAATGGTATGGGTGCGGCTTCATTTGTGCCACGGGCGATGAAGTCGTCCCCATACCATTTTGTCCTGCAACCCCCCCCCCCCAATTGGCAAATGTTACATCCGCCCCTGGCCCCGGCCGGAGGGGGGTGAGGGGGGGTGGGGTCATCCGGTCAGCCGGTCGGTCAGTCGTTCAGCCGCTGCAGTTATTGCGCTGGCAGAGTGCTGCCTCCACCCCATAATGAATTAAAGAGACGGCACCAAACCATGATAAACTGTTGGATTATGCCTTTAATGAAATTAAAACAATGGAGACCGATTTGTGCACCGTGGGATAGGGATGGACTGCGTATGCACGTGCGCGCGCGCACACACACACACACTTTATAAGGCCTGTGTTATGCTTTCGGCCGCGTGTCTTCAACTAGTGATATATTCAATATTTTCAAAATTATTTTCAAAATCGATTCGTCAAACAACTAATCGATTCATCGCATTATGCCACTTAATGAGTTATCACTTTAATAATGCTTAAAGGGGAATTCCATTTTCCCATTCCCATTTTCATATTTTTTTTCTGAGAGCGTACACATGCACACAACGATGATTCCATTTCTAAAAGAGACATCACAGGTTTTTTTTTAAAGCTAAAGATGATTCAATTTCTAAAAGAGACATCACAGCTTTTTTAAAAGCTAATGATTCAATTTCAAAAGAGACAGCACAGCTTTTTTTAAAGCTAATGATTCAATTCTTAAAAGAGACAGCACAGCTTTTTTAAAGGCTAATGATTCAATTTCTAAAAGAAACAGCACAGCTTTAAAAAAAACTAATGATTCCATTTCTAAAAGAGACAGCACAGCTTTTTTAAAAGCTAATGATTCATTTTCTAAAAGAGACAGCACAGCTTTTTTAAAAGCTAATGATTCCATTTCTAAAAGAGACATCACCGTTTTTTTGTTTTTTTTAAAAAGTCAGTGATGATTCCATTTCTAAAAGAGACAGCACAGCTTTTTTTTTTTTTTAAAAAGCTAATAATTCCATTTCTAAAAGAGACATCATAGCTTTTTTAAAAGCTAATGATTCAATTTCTAAAAGAGACAGCACAGCTTTTTTTTAAAAGCTAATGATTTAATTCCTAAAAGAGACAGCACAGCTTTTTTAAAGGCTAATGATTCAATTTCTAAAAGAAACAGCACGGCTTAAAAAAAAAAAAAAAAAAAAAAAAAAACAACAACTAATGATTCCATTTCTAAAAGAGACAGCATAGCCTTTTTAAAAGCTAATGATTCAATTTCTAAAAGAAACAGCACAGCTTAAAAAATAATGATTCAATTTCTAAAAGAGACAGCACAGCTTTTTTAAAAGCTAATAATTCCATTTCTAAAAGAGACATCACGCTTTATTAAAAGCTAATGATCCAATTTCTAAAAGAGACAGCACAGCTTTTTTAAAGCTAATGATTCCATTTCTAAAAGAGACATCACATGTTTTTTTTTAAAAGTCAATGATGATTCCATTTCTAAAAGAGACATCACAGCTTTTTTAAAAGCTAATAATTCCATTTCTAAAAGAGACATCATAGCTTTTTTAAAAGCTAATGATTCAATTTCTAAAAGAGACAGCACAGCTTTTTCAAAAGCTAATGATTCAATTTCTAAAAGAGACAGCACAGCTTTTTTTTAAAAGCTAATGATTCCATTTCTAAAAGAGACATCACAGCTTTTTTTTTGTTTTTTTTAAAAAGTCAATGATGATTCCATTTCTAAAAGAGACATCACAGCTTTTTTTAAAAGCTAATAATTCCATTTCTAAAAGAGACATCACAGCTTTTTTAAAAGCTAATGATTCAATTTCTAAAAGAGACAGCACAGCTTTTTAAAAGCTAATGATTCAATTTCTAAAAGAAACAGCACAGCTAAAAAAAACTAATGATTCCATTTCTAAAAGAGACAGCACAGCTTTTTTAAAAGCTAATGATTCATTTTCTAAAAGAGACAGCACAGCTTTTTTAAAAGCTAATGATTCCATTTCTAAAAGAGACATCACAGTTTTTTTTAAGTCAATGATGATTCCATTTCTAAAAGAGACAGCACAGCTTTTTTTTAAAAGCTAATAATTCCATTTCTAAAAGAGACATCACAGCTTTTTTAAAAGCTAATGATTCAATTCCTAAAAGAGACAGCACAGCTTTTTTAAAGGCTAATGATTCAATTTCTAAAAGAAACAGCACGGCTTAAAAAAAAAAAAAAAAAAAAAAAAAACAACAACTAATGATTCCATTTCTAAAAGAGACAGCATAGCCTTTTTAAAAGCTAATGATTCAATTTCTAAAAGAAACAGCACAGCTTAAAAAATAATGATTCAATTTCTAAAAGAGACAGCACAGCTTTTTAAAAGCTAATGATTCAATTTCTAAAAGAGACAGCACAGCTTTTTTAAAAGCTAATAATTCCATTTCTAAAAGAGACATCACGCTTTATTAAAAGCTAATGATTCAATTTCTAAAAGAGACAGCACAGCTTTTTTAAAAGCTAATGATTCATTTTCTAAAAGAGACAGCACAGCTTTTTTAAAAGCTAATGATTCCATTTCTAAAAGAGACATCACAGTTTTTTTTTGTTTTTTTAAGTCAATGATGATTCCATTTCTAAAAGAGACAGCACAGCTTTTTTTAAGCTAATAATTCCATTTCTAAAAGAGACATCATAGCTTTTTTAAAAGCTAATGATTCAATTTCTAAAAGAGACAGCACAGCTTTTTTTAAAAGCTAATGATTTAATTCCTAAAAGAGACAGCACAGCTTTTTTAAAGGCTAATGATTCAATTTCTAAAAGAAACAGCACGGCTTAAAACAAAACAAAAACAACAACAACAACAACAACAACAACAACTAATGATTCCATTTCTAAAAGAGACAGCACAGCTTTTTTAAAAGCTAATAATTCCATTTCTAAAAGAGACATCACGCTTTATTAAAAGCTAATGATCCAATTTCTAAAAGAGACAGCACAGCTTTTTTAAAGCTAATGATTCCATTTCTAAAAGAGACATCACATGTTTTTTTAAAAAGTCAATGATGATTCCATTTCTAAAAGAGACATCACAGCTTTTTTAAAAGCTAATAATTCCATTTCTAAAAGAGACATCATAGCTTTTTTAAAAGCTAATGATTCAATTTCTAAAAGAGACAGCACAGCTTTTTTTTAAAGGCTAATGATTCAATTTCTAAAAGAGACAGCACAGCTTTTTTAAAAGCTAATGATCCAATTTCTAAAAGAGACAGCACAGCTTTTTTAAAAGCTAATGATTCCATTTCTAAAAGAGACATCACAGTTTTTTTTAAGTCAATGATGATTCCATTTCTAAAAGAGACAGCACAGCTTTTTTAAAAGCTAATAATTCCATTTCTAAAAGAGACATCACAGCTTTTTTAAAAGCTAATGATTCAATTTCTAAAAGAGACAGCACAGCTTTTTTAAAAGCTAATCATGATTCCATTTATAAAAGAGAGCACAGCTTTAAAAAAAGACAAAAAAACCCAAAAACAATGACGCTTCCATTTTTAAAAGAGAGGCTTTTTTAAAGGCCAATTATACCATAACTAAAATTCCATATTTAAATTCCACTTCTACAACTAAAAGAGCAAGCAGAACTGTCTGTGATGAAGGTCCAATCTATACTACGTCAAGCATAGGAGCTTCAATTTACCCAACAATGATGATAGTGACCCTCAAAGCTAAAATAGACTCATGGGCGTTGTCCTGTAAGGAGAATCGCTCAATCTATATATGTACTCACTGCATCACAGATCAATAGCGATTTAAATGCCCTGTTTTAATCAACATCAACAAGCAACGTCAATTATCAACGTTGACTTTTCACTTACAAAATGATCAACTCCTGGTTGTTCAGAAAAGTCAGATCTTTAGCGCCCTCTACTGGTCAACATTTGAGAATCCTCCAATCACAGCGCTCCTTGGCGTCACCTGATCCTTTTTCCTAGACTCTCACAGATAAACTTTTCTGAAAACAACATGGCTGCTGCTGCCTCACTGCCATAGACAGAAATAAGGACTTTTTAAATACTCCTAAATGAACATTTTGAGAACTGTTGGGTGAAAATGATTCAATTCAAAGTAAATTCAAACAAATTGCAAAAAAAAAAAAACATTTTGAATTATATTTTTCAGTGGTACTCTAGTGTTATAATATTTTTTGTTACCATGTTAATGATTTTTCTGAGGCCCCTTTTTTTGTTTTGAGGCCTCTGAAAGACCCCTATAGCGGGTCCATTTGGTTCCATTCGTACGCTCTCAGGAAAAAATATGTAAAAAGGGTGGAATCCCCCTTTAATGGGAGGTGTTTCCTCATCATGTTGCCTCGTTGATGTTGACATTGTTGGTTAATATTGATCAAACTATTGCTAGTGTATCAGGGCCTTTAAAGATCGTCTATTTACGACAGATTATAAATAAGGCATTAGTCTGAAGGTTCTATTAATAAAGGGAAGGTGAAGCAGCCTGCTGCTCGGTCAGGATTATATGCAGTCGTCATGTTTAACTTTATGCAAGAACGCTGCAAGGACAAACCCTAAAGCTTTTTATGGTACACTTTCATTTTGCAGTCATGTTTGATAGGACATCTGATAAAATGTCCATGTATACTAACATGTACTCTGAGTTATAGATACACTCTGCATAAACAGACACAGTTCACTGAGGTTCATGTGTTAATGTATGGCAGCACCGCCTTCAGTTTGACCTCTATGTTTAGTAAAGGTTCGAGAAATCTTTAAAAATGACAAAGTGAAAATTGTGTTATTTTTTTAGGGCATTAACCAAAGACGTTTTTTCCTAGTCGAATCGAATACTTTCGTAGTCAAATAATTGTTGACTAGTCTATAGTGAATAAAATGTGTGATTCTCGACTTCCCATTGAAACAGTTCATGCCTATTTCACTACTGTAACTCAGTTACATTATGACATGAACAATGAGCAATCGACCAACAATCACTACCAACACCACAGCACACATCCACAATGAATTCTGCAGAAAATTGAAAAACATATATATATTATATTAAATAGGCAATAACGGATAATGAAATAATAGTGTTTTGCTAGTCGAATAATCAAATATTTAGTTAAAGCTCTACCAAAGAGTCTTATATGGCGCATTGTGAGCTTTGAGATCGGCTGTTCTCAGTCTGATCTATGACGGGGTATCAGCCTAGTCTAGTTTATAAAACAAAACACAGGCAGACATACGTAAAAATCAGACCCGCCTAAACTGAGTGGTGCTGTGCTACTGTACTGTTCTAGCCCTCCTCCTTTGTCCTAAAATGTACCCTAAAAACTGCACTATCCGCATGTTTTACACATTCAATAGATTTGCTAAATAATTACTGTATCGATTTCTAATAATTTAATCGTATATGGATTGGATAGGGTCCATGTATCGCAACGTCAACTATGTATCGTGATACTCAGATAAATGTAGCATTTCTAGGGGTGTAATTAAAATAATTGATCTAATTAATTTGAAGCTTTGTAATTAATCCCAATTAATATTTGACCCAAGAAGCATTTTTGGTCAATTAAAACAGGCTGGTATAGTGTTTCAGAGACTCTTTCTAAATCAAATCGGTGTCCATACTGTGTGACATGTTATATTGAGGGTGAGGGATAGAGATAGCGTTAGTAATTTCTGACCAATGGGAGTACAGAACAGTGGAGAGTTGGGATCATTGTCAGCCCTCATTGGTTACCCTGATCGGCTTCTCCTCCCGTTGCGTGCAGCGGTATGATCGGTACGCCTGAAACCCGTCCAGTGGAAAAAAAGGTTCTGTGGTGCAAAATCTATGTGCGATTAAAATGAGTTAATTTAGTTAATCGCTTTATTTTTTTTCTGTGATTAATTAATCTCAATTAATCAGTTGAAGTCCCAGTCCTAATCATTACATCACATAGTTACATACATGCATACATAGGGACAGACACGGCTCTGCCTTCTGCACTGGAGCGGGCTGCACCGCTCAGAAATATGAAGAAAATAAAGAAACGTAAAAAACAAAACAGCATAGCGACATGAAGCTCGTCCTAGATCATCAATCTGCTGTCTTTTGCGCAACGCGACCGTACGACCAAGTAAAAAACAACAACAACAACAACAACACAGGCTATTAATTCATAAAATGATAAAATGATGAAATATGATGAAATAGGCATGCAGACACAGCCCAGGACCAAACCTCTCCTGGTTATTATTTGGCTTTTAATGGTTGATCAAAGTCAGAGGATTCGTCACACTGCTGTGATCGGAGGGGATTTTTCCATTTGATGGAGTCATTCATTTCACCAGGATCATTAACCCCCCGTACGGATTCCTTGTTTTATGACACACACACACACACACACACACACACACACACCACACACACACACACACACACACACACACAAACACACACACACACACACACACACACACACACACACACACACACACACACACACACACACAGACGGACTATTAGGCCACCTGCACTCTCACAGGTTATTTGAAAATAGTTGATCTGTTTTCTGGAAGTGTCATGAGATATGAAGTTTTTTTTTAAAATGATAAATGATCAGACGATATGATGTGAGTATGGCCTGTCTGTCTACCTGTCTACCTATCGTTCTGTCTGTCTTTCAGAGGTCTGTCTGTCTACCTGTCTACCTATCGTTCTGTCTGTCTTTCAGAGGTCTGTCTGTCTACCTGTCTACCTGTCGTTCTGTCTGTCTTTCAGAGGTCTGTCTGTCTACCTGTCTACCTGTCGTTCTGTCTGTCTTTCATAGGTCTGTCTGTCTACCTGTCGTTCTGTCTATCAGTATGGGTGTATTGAAGACAAAATGCAGGAGCAGGACATGGGGGTTAGGGCTAGGACATTCAAATAGACAGAATAGAAGGATGGAAATGGGAGTTTAAAATATAGTCTGTCTGTCTGTCTGTCTGTCTGTCTGTCTGTCTGTCTGTCTGTCTGTCTGTCTGTCTGTCTGTCTCTCTGTCTCTCTCTCTCTCTCTCTCTCTCTCTCTCTCTCTCTCTCTCTCTCTCTCTCTCTCTCTCTGTGTGTGTATGTATGTGTGTATGTATGTGTGTATGTATGTATGTGTGTATGTATGTGTGTATGTATGTGTGTATGTATGTATGTGTGTATGTATGTGTGTATGTATGTGTGTATGTATGTGTGTGTGTGTCTGTCTGTCTGTCTGTCTGTCTGTCTGTCTGTCTGTCTGTCTGTCTGTCTGTCTGTCTGTCTGTCTGTCTGTCTGTCTGTCTGTGCTGGTTGGTGCCTTGCATGGTTTCTGCTGCACTTGGTGTGTGAATGTGTGAATTTAATGCACTATGTAAAGTGCCTGGATAAAGGCTCTATATAAATGTGCCATTTAACATGTAATGTTTGATTGATTTATTGCTGTATTGATTACTGCATTAGTCTGACTTGTAAACAGCATGACAGTCAGATATCGATGCTAAAATGATCACACAGAAACAGTCCTTCGTCCTCCTGTGAATTCACTTCAGCATTAAACAGTATGTATTGCCATAAAACACTGTGTTCTCCTCCTGATAGATGTCTTTTAAGGCTAAGTATGAAAGAAACCAATGATTCACATAGTTTAATGTGATAACCTTTAAATAGCCTATAAAAGGATAAGTGTTTAATAGCTTAATCTTATACTATAGCAGTTTGTGAAGGAGTTCTAAATGGATCTAGTCCTGATCCAGAGTGCTTCAGACGGAACGTTCTATTTAAAGGCCACAGTGTGAACTCCAGACTACCTCTCTCTCTCTCTCTCTCTCTCTCTCTCTCTCTCTCTCTCTCTCTCTCTCTCTCTCTCTCTCTCTCTCTCTCTCTCTCTCTCTCTGTCTCTCTCTCTCTCTCTCTCTCTCTCTCTCTCTTCTCTCTCTCTCTCTCTCTCTCTCTCTCCCTGCTGCCAACTGCTACTGTCCTAAAAACAACTCCTTAATGGCCTACTTGTACCCGGCCCATCCCCAGAGAACACTTCGATTTCAATGCTGAACAAGAGTTGTGCCCCTACGGGGCTCAGGTCTCCACCGTCCGGGCTCAAGAATTGATGATATTATTCTAATATATATAAAACACTAATGTCTTTTCTCCGGCTCAGCTATGAGATCTATGACGTCATCATTACATCACACACGGGACGGAATGACGGGGTGCGTTCCATAGTCACCACCTTACGTTGGAGACAATTATTGCCATGGCAGTGTGTCAGCGTCCAATCAGAAGAGAGACAGTGTGCCATCACCCAATCAGAAGAGAGAGTGTGTGTCAGCGTCCAATCAGAAGAGAGAGTGCGTGTCAGCGTCCAATCAGAAGAGAGAGTGCGTGTCAGCGTCCAATCAGAACAGAGTGTGTGTCAGCGTCCAATCAGAACAGAGAGTGTGTGTCAGCGTCCAATCAGAACAGAGTGTGTGTCAGCGTCCAATCAGAACAGAGTGTGTGTCAGCGTCCAATCAGAACAGAGAGAGTGTGTGTCAGCATCCAATCAGAATACTGGCCTTCTATTGCCAGCCTCTGATGTATTTTTCCAATGAAAGTCAGAGTTGGGGTTTGGTCTAACAACAAATCTGAACAGACGCAGAACGTACAAATGGAACCAAATGGACGCGTTAGGTTCCATTTGTACCCATTCGTACGCCCTTTTAAAAAAAGGCCCTACAAGAAAAATTACACAAACGCAGCCCCTGCCCTGAACTTTCCACAGGTCCCTGTGTTTAAAGGGGAACTCCACCCATTTTCAACATTTTTTCTGAGAGTGCACAAATGCAACCAAATGAACCCTAACGGGTTCATTTGGTTCCATTTGTACGCTCTCAGAAAAAAGAAGCGTCTAAAGAAATCCATTAACATGGTGAAAATACATTTGATGATGTCATCAAGATGTATTTTCACCATGTTAATGATTTTCTTCAGACCTCCATTTCTAGGAAACATAGAATAGGGGAAACGTTTTTTATCATGTCCACCCAGCACCTCTAAGGTATAGTAATGACATATTAGAATGTTGAAAATGGGTGGAGTTTCCCTGTAAGTGCATGGATGGGAGCAGGGGTCTGCTTGACCCCTGGTCCCCCCCCATCATGACCCCTGGCAGGGTCATTGAGCCATGGGGTCAGTCTGACCGTCTGACGGTCCACATCTACATTGTGGAGGAGGAGGAGGAGAGTTAATTCACTTTGCAGACAACACAGTGTTGTATAGAAACCTCCTATCTCCTCCATACTTTAACATTTCATATCTTTTAGTCGTGTTATCCACTGGTGATAATCACACACTAGTGTCACACACTGGTGTGAAAAGCAGCAGCTTGGATCCAAACGTGGCTGCAAGAGAAGAAGCTGCTACTGGGATGGATTTGGATTTGAATCCTTAAAAACAGTTTGGGACATTACAACCAAAGGCTATCTCTCTAGAATGAGTGGAGTTGAGGTGTAGTTACAGTAGATTCTGTTGCCTGTATTACGTTTTATTTCATTACCTTATTTATTACCTTAATATCATGGTCTGATAATGATATCGTCGCTGTTGGTCATGACAACTCTGTGTTGGACAAAAGCAGCAGAGAAATGATGATCCACAAGCACACGCATTGCAGGCACATTTGTAGATGTAAAACAATGGGTACAAAAAGTGTTGTACCTGGGTTAGCACGATTAACCGGTAGCATAATGGGAAGAGGCTATATTAGAATATACTGTATCCTTGTATTCAGGGGTGGATTATCCAACGTTGGGGCACGTTGGGGCCCAGGCCAGGGGTCCCTGAGGTTCAGTGTCTGTGTGATCGCTAAGAGCCTCAAGCTCAGGTGAATTACAGTGGCACACACAGTCCCTTTCACGGCTTATTAAAGGAGAAATCCACCCATTTTCAACATTTTACTATGTCATTGATGTACCTTCGAGGTGTTGTGTGGACATGATAAAAAAGTTCCCCCATTCTGTGTTCCCAAGAAATGGAGGTCTGAAGAAAACCATTAACATGGTGAAACATCTTGATGACATCATCAAGATGTATTTCCACCATGTTAATGGATTTCTTTAGACGCTTCTTTTTTCTGAGAGCGTACAAATGGAACCAAATGAACCCGTTAGGGTTCATTTGGTTCCATTAGTACGCTCTCAGAAAAAAATGTTGAAAATGGGTGGGCCACTAAAAGGCCTAAACCATCATGATACGGTACATTACTGCAAGTGTTTACATCTATTTGGTTTTAGTTATTAGCGTGTGTGTGTGTGTGTGTGTGTGTGTGTGTGTGTGTGTGTGTGTGTGTGTGTGTGTGTGTGTGTGTGTGTGTGTGTGTGTCGTGTGTGTGTGCGCGCAGACACCATGCACCGCGTCGGGAAGAAAAAGAGCGTAATCATGAAACGGTCCATTTGGTTTCATGTTTACACTCTCAAAGAGTTACACCTGGTTAACAAACTTTCCATCATTTAGCTTGCCTGGGGACCACCTGGGACCCTCTCAAGGACCACCGGTGGTCCCTGGACCTCTGGTTGAAAAACTACTAATATAAACCAATAATAATAATTAAAAAAAAACACTGAACAAGAGCTTATGAGTAAACATTAACTACATGAGGTCCATTGGAAGTAAAGTTTTAGTTATTTCCCATTAGCTGTAAAGTGAGGGTTTTGAACATACAGGGTTTTCCCTCGATAAATCCAAATTATACACCCCAATTATATTAAAAAAAGAAATCCCATTAAAGTGTCCATTTTGAGCGGCGAGGAGAAGGAGAGAGATAATCGAATGAAACTCTGATTCAACTGCCAAAGTATTCTGTGTGTGTATATAATCAATACTTTAAGAGTCATAATACCTCCAGGTCACCAGGATGAAAAGAGAAAAAAACACATTTCCATAATCAATAGAGAGAGCTTTTCAAGTTCACTGTGTTATTGTGCTTCCATTCCATCCTCTGATCGTTTCTCATACCTTTTATGGACATTTCCAGGTTCATATCCAGACAGAGTATATCAAGGCTGTCGCACTGAAACCTCGTATGTCCCGAAAAACGCTTACAGACACTTTTTCAGGCAATCCAGGGTTGATTCAGTCTGTACTAAAACTATAAGTCTATGGCAGAAGGCATTACGACGCTAACAAGACCCTGCAATCTTTATTTATATCAATATTATCAACAAAAATAGACTAAGGGTGCATTTATATAGTGTTGTTATACCGTTTAGATTGTGCACACGCAACAGAGGAAGTGTCTTGCTCAAGGACACTTAAGACACTAACTGCGGGGAAGCTCTGGGTTCGAACTGGCAGCAACCTGATGTTTACCAACTAACTGGCCACTCTACCTCTGATCCACCGCATAAATCAAGTCCAACACCTGGGGGTACCACGGTACTTGTGAGGCCGAGATCGAGCGAGACTAGCACTTATGTGGCCCCGAGGCCAAAGCCAAGACCTAGAGCAGGGGTGGCCAACCCGTGGCTCGTGAGCCACATGCGGCTCTTCAGCTGGTTACATGTGGCTCTTAAGGGGCTTCCACATGAAACCATCAAAAACCTTTTTTTATACCAGGGCCCACGATTTATTCAGAATTTGAGCCATGGACTACCATTTGATGACATTTTAGCTCCACAGACCTCAAAATTAAAGACTTTGTTTACTTTTGTCAACAATTCCAGGCTGGATTTCAGAGAAAACAAAACAGTCCAACATACAGATCAAAATGACCATTAATCTTCTACATTCTCTAGTTGTGTAGACTTGGGATAATTCACATGATGAATATTTTAACTCTTGAGAGTGTAAACATGAAACCAAATGGACCCGCAAGGGTCCATTTGGTTTCATGTTTACGCTCTCAAAGAGTTACATCTGGCTAACCAACTTTCCATCATTTAGCCTGGGGACCACCTGGAATCCTCTTTGATGTGGCTCTTTGCAATAACACAATGTGACCGGTTGGCCACCCCTGACCTAGAGGGTTACCCTAACCCTAACCCAGACCAAAACCTAGAGAGGTCGAGGCCAAGACAGAGACCAAGACATTATTTTTGTCCTCCATCCATGTCTAAATTTCATGTTTGCACTTCATCCATCCAGCGCCGTGAACCACTCTGCTGTTTTTACGAACGGACTCCTCTGTCCTCAGAATGCATATGGAACAGAGGTTTTCAACCTTTGTCATACCAGGGCCCATTATTTAGGCAGCATTTGAGCCACGGATCAACATTTGATGACATTTTAGCCCCACAAAAGATTTCTTCCACAATTCCAGGATGGATGTCGGAAACATCTAACAGGCAAACCTAGATCTCTAGTTGTGTAGACTTGGGGCTAATTCAGATTCAGATAATGAATATTTTAATTCTTGAGAGCGTAAAAATGAAACCAAATGGACCCGCAAGGGTCCATTTGGTTTCACAGGGTTAAGCCTCTGTTAGGGTTAAGCCTGTGCAAACATAATTGTTAATAAGTGTGTTAAGTATAAAACCGATAATACCGGTATAAAAGCAAACTATAAAAACGGTTTTGGGATTCTTACACCGTGACATGCCTAGCCGAGAGAACAAAAAATTGTCTTCAGACAGGTCACGAGACGAGACCACGTCTCGAGAGCTACAACACTAGTCACAACGCATTTTGAATTTGTTAATTTAAAAAAAATAATAATAATCATTGAGATGTTCACACTTTAGTCTGAGACTGTTACTTTTCTAACTTTTAGGTCCAGTTTGTTCATTGCGCTGCAGCTTGCACAAAAAGCCTTCATTGATCATAATGTTTGATTTTTATTACATTGGGGGTGATTTTTGCGAGAGGCAGTATAAACAAACACGTTTGATTCGCTGAGGTTGTTAAAATAAAACCCTGTAAAACAGCCAATGGGAACACACCTCTGTCACTAGACGGCGGCCAATAAAACTCAAGTCAGACGGGGGGGGGGGGGGGGGGGGGGGGGGGGGGGGGGAGCTCAGTTTAAGCCAATGGCTGTGCAGCGATGGTCAGTCGATACGGACATCTAGTTCGTCGTACCTCAGTGTTAAGCTGAACTGGTGAAGATAGCCGATCTTTAAGCTCACATCACATTGTGCTTGCGGCGTATTGTGATCTTATAGATACTTTTTGGGGGGGGGGGGGGGGGGGAGGAGAGAGGAGAGGGAGAGAGAGAGAGAGAGAGAGAGAGAGAGAGAGAGAGAGAGAGAGAGAGGAGAGAGAGAGGAGACAGAGAGAGACAGAGCAGAGAGACAGAGAGAGAGAGACAGAGACAGAGAGAGAGACAGAGACAGAGAGAGAGAGACAGAGACAGAGAGAGAGACAGAGAGAGAGAGAGACAGAGAGACGAGAGAGAGAGAGACAGAGACAGAGAGACAGAGACAGAGAGAGACAGAGAGAGAGAGAGAGAGAGAGAGAGAGAGAGAGAGAGAGAGAGAGAGAGAGAGAGAGAGAGAGAGGGAGAGAGAGAGAGAGAGAAGAGACAGAGAGGAGAGAGAGAGAGAGAGAGAGAGAGAGAGAGAGAGAGAGAGAGAGAGAGAGAGAGAGAGAGACAGAGAGAGAGAGAGAGAGAGAGAGAGAGAGAGAGAGAGAGAGAGAGAGAGAGAGAGAGATGAGAGAGAGAGAGGAGAGAGAGAGAGAGAGAGAGAGAGAGAGAGAAGAGAGAGAGAGAGAGAGAGAGAGAGAGAGAGAGAGAGAGAGAGAGAGAGTGAGAGAGAGAGAGAGGAGAGAGAGAGAGAGAGAGAGAGAGAGAGAGGAGAGAGAGAGAGAGAGAGAGAGAGAGAGAGAGAGAGAGAAGAGAGAGAGAGAGAGAGAGACAGAGAGAGAGAGAGAGAGAGAGAGAGAGAACTGTCTGTCACTATAACAGCCTGCCAATAAAAAAACAGAAGGACAGAGAGAATCAGGTCCATTTAAGCCAATGGCGTGAGGCGATATATGGTCAGTCAATAAACCAAACACCCAGCCGGGACAAACAAGGTCCACACACACACACACACACACACACACACACACACACCACACACACACACACACACACACACACACACACACACACACACACACACACACACACACACACACACACACACCCTCAAGAACAATCCAATTTACACATTTCTACATTGTCCTGCTCCAGGCATCGATGGTTGCTGAGGCTTCATTAGAATCTGTTGAAATTGTTGTAATGTTGAATTCCTGACCAAAAATAAAACTGTGTCTCTTAAATATTATTTCTGTGACTTGATATTACAAATATCAAATATCTGCACATACACACATACAGGCAGACCAATGTTGTTGTTTTTTTTTTTATCAAAAAAGAAAAGCTAACCAGGTGCTCAAATGGAGGTAGTAAAAATAGTAAAAAGGTGATCACACGGATCATGGGAACAAAAAAAGTGAAGAAAAAATCGACGATCCGGGCACACAAAAGTAAAATTAAAGCCTTATTAAAGTTAGTGCCTTTTTTTAAACTAATAAAGCTTTAATTTTACTTTTGTGTGCCGGATCGTCGATTTTTCTTCACTTTGTTTTTTTTATATTTTGATCTAGTCTTTGTCTTTTGAATAACACTTCAATTCAAAGGGCTTAATTGGCATGAGATTACATACGCTTACATGCCAAAGCAAAAAAAAACCCCAAAATAACGAATCGACGAATCTTCAATAAACTAGTTTCTATTTGCTAAGATCAATGGATGCAAGAGTCCAGTCAATGGTTATTCTTTGGAGTGGTTGTGTTCCATATGATATCCTATTATCACTGCTGATCATGAATCTTGATGCTGTCTTTGCACATTGTTGTATTTCACCAAACAGACAGGGGAGTGTTGTTGTTAGTCGCGCTCTCTGTGGGGTGTAATTGTAACCTCTGGACAGTACGTGTCTCTGATGTCTTGGTACACGTGACAGTATGTGTCTCTGATGTCTCGGTACAGTGGACAGTATGTGTCTCTGTCTTGGTACAGTGCAGGACAGTATGTGTCTCTGATGTCTTGGTGCAGTGGACAGTATGTGTCTCTGATGTCTTGGTGCAGTGGACAGTATGTGTCTCTCTGATGTCTTGGTACAGTGGACAGTATGTGTCTCTGATGTCTTGGTACAGTGGACAGTATGTGTCTCTCTGATGTCTTGGTACAGTGGACAGTATTGTGTCTCTGATGTGTCTCTGATGTCTTGGTACAGTGGACAGTATGTGTCTCTGATGTGTCCTCTGATGTCTTGGTGCAGTGACAGTATGTGTCTCTGATGTCTCGGTGCAGTGGACAGTATGTGTCTCTGATGTCTTGGTACAGTGGACAGTATGTGTCTCTGATGTCTTGGTACAGTGGACAGTATGTGTCTCTGATGTCTTGGTACAGTGGACAGTATGTGTCTCTGATGTCTTGGTACAGTGGACAGTATGTGTCTCTGATGTCTTGGTACAGTGGACAGTATGTGTCTCTGATGTCTTGGTACAGTGGACAGTATGTGTCTCTGATGTCTCGGTACAGTGGACAGTATGTGTCTCTGTCTTGGTACAGTGGACAGTATGTGTCTCTGATGTCTCGGTGCAGTGGACAGTATGTGTCTCTGATGTCTTGGTACAGTGGACAGTATGTGTCTCTGATGTCTCGGTACAGTGGACAGTATGTGTCTCTGATGTCTTGGTACAGTGGACAGTATGTGTCTCTGATGTCTTGGTGCAGTGGACAGTATGTGTCTCTGATGTCTTGGTACAGTGGACAGTATGTGTCTCTGATGTCTTGGTACAGTGGACAGTATTGTGTCTCTGATGTCTTGGTACAGTGGACAGTATGTGTATCTGATGTCTTGGTACAGTGGACAGTATGTGTCTCTGATGTCTTGGTACAGTGGACAGTATGTGTCTCTGATGTCTTGGTACAGTGGACAGTATGTGTCTCTGATGTCTCGGTACAGTGGACAGTATGTGTCTCTGATGTCTTGTACAGTGGACAGTATGTGTCTCTGATGTCTTGGTACAGTGGACAGTATGTGTCTCTGATGTCTTGGTACAGTGGACAGACAGTATGTGTCTCTGATGTCTTGGTACAGTGGACAGTATGTGTCTCTGATGTGTTGATACAGTGGACTTGATACCAAATGCACTTTACGGGTCCATTGGTTTCATGTTACTATAATAATATATAATATAATCTACGATCTATCAGATATATAATCATTTATCATTTAGCTGGGGACCACCTGTAATCCTCTCAGGGACCACTGGTTGAAAACCACTGAGTTATTGTGAAATGATGGTGATTTACTGCAGGGCTGCTTATTGCTCCATTCGTGAAGCTTTTATTTTGTTTTTACGAGACAGCAGCGCGTTTCATTCACTCTGCAGATTGATGGGAGGATGGCCTAGAGGTGAGAGGGTTAACGGGACCCCCACAGCTTCTGAAAGGACCCCCATAGCCCACCCATAACCACAACCACAGCTTCTGAAAGGACTCCCCCACACAGCCCACCCCATAACCACAACCCATAACTTAAAGGTGTGATGTACATGACATGGTGTGATTTATATTATAGATCACACCTGATTATCTGTCACAGAGGGTTTCTGAACCAATCAGAGCATGGCATCCCTTCAGGCAATGGGATGGCATAGTGCAGAGGTTTTCAACCTTTTCGACCCCCAAGGACCACTATTTATTCTGCCTTTGAGTCACGGACCACCATTTGAAGACACTTTAGTCCACATACCCAAAACTAAAGATTTTTTTGGGGAAACAAAACAGGCAAAGATAGATCAAAAATCACAAATCTTCTACATTCTCATGTTGTGTAGACTTTGGGCTACTTCAGATGATAAATATTTTAACTCTTGAGAGTGTAAAAATGAAACCAAATGGTTTCATTTTTACGTTCTCAAGAGTTACATCTGGTTAACCAATTTAGCTGGGGACCACCTGGAACCCTCTCAAGGACCACTGGTGGTCCCCGGACCACCTGTTGAAAACCCCTGGCATAGTGTGAGGGACGGTTTACTCTGAGCTACAGTGTATACATTATACACATGATCGCTTGGAATGTTTGTTTACAATTCGTCGCTCAACTGTGCTATTTTGGTGCCATGTGTCTTATTTGTACCATATAATATTTCAGATATATAGTGTGAGATCTGATGCTACGGTAGGTAGCACTTTTTGGAGGGAAGTAGTTGGAACAAGGCATGGGCCGGGTGACTGGAGGAGTCTCCAATGATGTTATAAGCCAGGGGTGCCAACCCGTGCTCGCGAGCCACATGTGGCTCTTCAGCTGGTTACATACGGCTCTTAAGGGCTTCCACATGAAACTGTCAAAAAACGCTTGGCATGGTGCAGTCATTTCATTCCCTATACAGTGGTGCCAAACCCTCACCACGGACTGATTCCTAGTCGACCGCGGAGGTGTAGGTGTATGTTTTTTTGACTTGTCATATAATTTTGGATTGTAAACGTTTTTTTCTAAATACATTTCTATAATCTTTTAATAGTGTGTCTTTGCATTGCAACACCTGCACACAAATGCACGTGTCTTATGGCAGGAGAGGGGAATCTATTTGCGACCGTGATGGCTGTCATGGCCACCCCTGTTTATAAGCTTTTTAAAAGGAATTCCCCTTTAAAATGTAAACATACTCTGCTGCGTTCCAGGAGTGATTAACAGACACTTGTGATCAGTGTGAACATGATGGTGAACACAGTGTGAGAACACAGAGTTCACTGTTCTCTCACTCTGTCCTCAGTCTATCAACATGGAGCTGGCAACTTTCACTCATCTATAACAACTCTCCTGGCATTCTCTGTCTGTCCAGGAAAACAGGGCCGGATCTAGGCATGGGCATCGGGGGGTAATGCCCCCCTAAATGCCCCCTAAATGCCCGGTCTGCCCCACCAAACACGATGCCATGCAAAACAACCCAAGATATTTCAAATTAAAGTGCTTCTATTTAAAATGATGTGAAACACTACTACTGCTACTAACTAACTACAGCTGTGTCACCACTAAACCAACAGCATTTCATCATTGAAAACAGAAAACTCTCTGAGTCAGACCTTTAGCTTTATGCATGCTGCGTGTCTGTTGCAACTTCAACAACAACTGATGTTATTTTTGATGCTTTGCTCGCTTAATATAAGTCCTGTACAAGATATGAATCGTGTCGGTCACAGAACTAAATAATGTAAATGTAAATGGTATGGGGCCATTTTCACCTGCCCCCCCCAGTGGGAAATGTTACATCCGGACCTGGCAGAGGACGGTAGATCTTGTCTACCGGAATAGAGACTGTTTTTCCTCCTATAAGTTGTAATATACCTGCCAGTGAGAGCTCTGTTTATGAAACTGAAAACGTCACATCTGATTACACTCTGTCTCTGATATATTGCAGATATCTTTGGTTATAGAACTTATATCGTACCCACTCTGTCTCTGTCAAGACTTTGTTGTGTTTAATCCTGTTTGTCTGATTTTATTGCTCGCGGCGTGGAACCGTGGAGGTGGAGGTGACTGTTGTACATTTCAAAGTATTTTAGAAATACTGTTTTTTTTAACTCCTGGCCCGCCGATCCTGCGCTTGTCGTGCGCAGTCCCGTCCGCCGGAATAACGACGAAGGTGCAGAAAACGACGAAATGTAGATTTCATTCTTTAATCCAACTATTAGTCCCAGCGCATCGTCTGATAAAGATCCCGTTGCTGACTTTCATTTGGAACAGAATTGTCGCGACAACTTTTTTTTTTGTCCCATTCACACCCATTCAATCCAATGCATTCAAAAGCCTCTCCTGAGAATCTGCCCCTGAATGTCGTTTGCGTATGGGTAAATCAACTAGGGCTGGACGTCACTTCCTGACTTTTGACCCGGAACTTTTTGCTCAGATCGTCAGAGGACAGGTTAGTCAAGACACCAGAAACAGCATGACGTCATCGCACATGCTGTTTAGGAGATCTGGCGCTTCAAAATAAGGGTTTTTACCGAATCCACTGGCTTAAGCCATGACATAGGGTAGAAAAGGACGCTCACGTGATCGCAGTCTATATGTTAACAGCCAGTGTATTTACACACTGACTCCAGAGAGGTCACCTCACATACTGACGTTGAATGAGTGTTAACACCGTTGAGGCCGTGTTGCACTCATTCAGAGAGTATGTTCAGACTAGCAAATAGTATCTCTTGCGACCCGTAACACGTCCTGAATACCAGCTGATACCATCCATGAGGAGGTTCAGAGTTCCTAAATTTAAGAAAAACAGACTAAAGAACTGTTTTGTACATCAATCCGTCCTGCTTCTAAACCAGAATACATAAATCTAAGGTCATGATCATCATGTTCTGCTCTTTGTTTTGCTGTCTTGTCTGTAATGTACTGTAATGTTGTACATGTGTGTTGTCTGTGTGTGAACGCTGTCTAATGTACTGTAATGTTGTACATGTGTGTTGTCTGTATGTGAACGCTGTCTGTAATGTTGTACATGTGTGTTGTCTGTATGTGAACGCTGTCTAATGTACTGTAATGTTGTACATGTGTGTTGTCTGTATGTGAACGCTGTCTAATGTACTGTATGTTGTACATGTGTGTTGTCTGTATGTGAACGCTGTCTAATGTACTGTATGTTGTACATGTGTGTTGTCTGTATGTGAACGGTGTCTAATGTACTGTAATGTTGTACATGTGTGTTGTCTGTATGTGAACGCTGTCTAATGTACTGTATGTTGTACATGTGTGTTGTCTTATATGTGAACGGTGTCTGTAATGTACTGTATGTTGTACATGTGTGTTGTCTTATATGTGAACGCTGTCGCCATGGATGCAAGAGGAATGCCAGTGCAAACTGACAATAAAGTTGTATCGTATGGTATTGAAAAATAGCTGTTCTACAGCTATTTTTTCCAAGTATATTCTTTTTAAGTAGTACTCTGTAGTAGTATGTGTGTCTGAGTGTCTCCAAGGTGAGGCCAGGGGCGAATGTACTGTACTTTTCGCAATTGGCGGGGGGGCAGGAGAAAATGGTATGGGGGCGACTTCATTGAAGCCGCACCCATACCATTGTCAGTTCCAGGACTTTTATTAGTCAAGTAAAGCATCAATAATAACATCAGTTGTTGTTGAAGTTGCAACAGACACGCAGCATGCATAAAGCTAAAGGTCTGACTCAGAGAGTTTTCTGTTTTCAATGATGAAATGCTGTTGGTTTAGTGGTGACACAGCTGTAGTTAGTTAGTAGCAGTAGTAGTGTTTCACATCATTTTAAATAGAAGCACTTTAATTGGAAATATCTTGGGTTGTTTTGCATGCCATCATATCATGTTTGGTGGGGCAGACTGGGCATTTAGGGGGGCATTGCCCCCCCATGCCCATGCCTAGATCCGGCCCTGGGTGAGGCTAGTGTCCCTGTTGTCAGGCCTGTGTGTAGACATGAGGAGAGGGACAGGAGGGGGACAGAAGGGGGACAGAAGGGGGACAGGAGGGGGACAGGAGGGGGACACGGGATGGACAGGGGACGGGGAGGAGGGGGAGGAGGGGGACTGACCCTGACTACGGCTGGCAGCTAATTCCCAAAGACTCTTTGTTCATTAGAGTCCATCCCACCACGACACACACACACACACACACACACACACACACACACACACACACACACACACACACACACACACACACACACACACACACACACACACACACACACACACACACACCCCTCCCCTCCCGCTGGGACGCCTTTTGTAATCCTATAAAGTGGAAAAATACCAATTTGTAACAATTTGTCTCAGTGATACTCAGTGTTTGGTGTTAAAGAGAGGATTGGTCACGGACCCCCACAGACCCCCCCCATGGACCCCCCCCCATGGACCCTCCCCCCACACACCCCCATCCACGACAGAAGCCAAAAGGATTCTATAGCAGGGTCTAATTTATACTTGCATTGTTGTGAGGGCTCTAAATTAATACCTCTTTGAATTGACTTCAGACACATAAAAAAAAAATAAAACTAGTAAATAATTATTAAAACCAGGAAAAAAAGGCATAACCCATTAATTAATAATAGGGGTGGGACTTGATCAAATTAATTTGAAGCTTTGTACCCTATTGGTCTGAATATAAGACTACGTTTTTTTTTTCCCAATGGAAATATCCCAAAAATGGAGTCGTCATATATTCAAGGGTTATACTATTTGACATTCAATGTTCTTTTTTCTGTAAATGTGTCTTGAAAAAGGAGGGTTGTCTTATAAATGAGTCATCTTATATTCGGGACAATATGGTAATTAATTTTTCTCAATTAATTGCATACCAACATGTGACCCGAGAAGCATTTTTTGTGTCAATTAAAACAGGTTTGTAGTTTGGGAGTGAGTTTTTCTAAATCAGAACTGTATCCACACTGCAGCGTGTTATGTTGAGGGTGAGGGATAGAGATAGTTAGTAATTTCAGACCAATGGGAGTACAGAACAGTGGAGAGTTGGGATCATTGTCAGCCCTCATTGGTTACCCTGATTGGCTTCTCCCGTTGCGTGCAGCGGTATGATCGGTACGCCTGAAACTCGTCCAGTGGAAAAAAAAAGGTTCTGTGGTGCAAAATCTACAGGTATATGCGATTAAAATGAGTTAATTTATTTAATCCTAGTTATTGTTTCTGTAATTAATTAATCTCAATCAGTTCCAGCCCTAATTAATACCCGTGGCTGTCTCCTCCTCCTTGTGCAAACTGTGTTTGTCAACAGTTTGAACCCAGACATTAAAGTTCTGGACCGTCTGGCAAAGCAAGTGTCTAACCCAGGTGGGTTCAAACTTTTTGATGCCACGGACCACCGTTTTCAGAATTTGAGTCACAGACCACCACTTGAGGACATTTTAGCCCCACAGACCCCAAGACTAAAGATTTCTTTTGCTTTTGTCCATCCTCTAGTTGTGTAGACTTGGGCTAATTCAGATGATGATGATGAATACCAAATGGACCCGCAAGGGTCCATTTGGTTTCATTTTTACGTTCTTAAGAGTTACATCTAGTTAACCAACTTAGCTGGGGACCATAGAACATATATGGATATGTTTTGTTTTTGTTTTGAAATTTGGTAAAGTGAGTTTGAAAATAAGTAAAGCTATTTTTGCTGGCTTAAATGTACAGTATGCGTTGAAGTGTGTATAGGCTGTCAAAATCTATAAAGAGCACTGTAGGCTGAGCTTGGAGTTTTCATGAATAAATAGGTGACGATCGGGTTTAAAGACGGGGTTTTATATCTAATAACAGCCGATCTACAAGCCCACGTAGATAGCCTGTTTGTATACGGAGCTGTCTGATCATGGCTTGCTGTCGTAAATCTCACCTTTAGACACACTTAGAGTCATTGGCTGTAAACGGCGTGAGCTCACCCAGCTTTATAGACACATTACAACGGCCACACAGACGTACTACGTACTACTCACATAGTTCCAGTAAAAATACACATAATACCACTGATATACAAATCCTGTTAAAAGGTCGGTTCGAATCCCGGCTGCTCCTATCTACAAGTCGAAGTGTCCTTGGGCAAGACACTGACTGCAGCCGCAAAATTGCTCCTGATGTGTTACAACAGGTTTTCAACATTTTGACATTTTAGCATCACAGACCTCAAAACAAAAGATTAATTTTGCTTTTTGTCCACAATTCCAGGCTGGATTTGGGAAAAACAGTCCAACATACAGATCAAAATGACCATTAATCTTCTACATTCTCTAGTTGTGTAGACTTGGGATAATTCACATGATGAATATTTTAACTCTTGAGAGTTGGTTTCATGTTTACACATCAGAGTGGCCTTTCAATTAGCCTGACTTCAGTCTGAATTGTCATTCTGTTTCACTTCATTATTCAGACTGAAGTCCCTCTCTACCACAGCAGTTTCTAGGATGTTTCACTTCATTATTCAGACTGAAGTCCCTCTCTACCACAGCAGTTTCTAGGATGTTTCACTTCATTATTCAGACTGAAGTCCCTCTCTACTACAGCAGTTTCTAGGATGTTTTCACTTCATTATTCAGACTGAAGTCCCTCTCTACCACAGCAGTTTCTAGGATGTTTCACTTCATTATTCAGACTGAAGTCCCTCTCTACTACAGCAGTTTCTAGGATGTTTCACTTCATTATTCAGACTGAAGTCCCTCTCTACCACAGCAGTTTCTAGGATGTTTCACTTCATTATTCAGACTGAAGTCCCTCTCTACCACAGCAGTTTCTAGGATGTTTCACTTCATTATTCAGACTGAAGTCCCTCTCTACCACAGCAGTTTCTAGGATGTTTCACTTCATTATTCAGACTGAAGTCCCTCTCTACCACAGCAGTTTCTAGGATGTTTCACTTCATTATTCAGACTGAAGTCCCTCTCTACCACAGCAGTTTCTAGGATGTTTCACTTCATTATTCAGACTGAAGTCCCTCTCTACCACAGCAGTTTCTAGGATGTTTCACTTCATTATTCAGACTGAAGTCCCTCTCTACCACAGCAGTTTCTAGGATGTTTCACTTCATTATTCAGACTGAAGTCCCTCTCTACTACAGCAGTTTCTAGGATGTTTCACTTCATTATTCAGACTGAAGTCCCTCTCTACCACAGCAGTTTCTAGGATGTTTCACTTCATTATTCAGACTGAAGTCCCTCTCTACTACAGCAGTTTCTAGGATGTTTCACTTCATTATTCAGACTGAAGTCCCTCTCTACTACAGCAGTTTCTGGGATGGGCGTGATCAAAGCAGCAGTCTTCAAGGTGATTGGTTCATACCAACCCATATCAATATTGGGAAAGCAGACCACGTTGTTGTCATTATTATGCTAATGCGTTAGCATTAGCATAATAATGACGCTGCTAACTAAACAAACACAGCCGACGAGCGTTACTAGCATGTGAACAAAAGCAGTAAAATATGTCGGATGATGATGTTTATAAAACCTAAAGCCTGACGCTTCTTTAAAGAATAATAAAGTGAAACGAAGTGAGTGACAGGGCTGTTGGCCAATCAGGTGCTGGGCATGGATTTCCAACCGACAAAAACGGCCCCAAAGGCAAGGAAGCCAGTCCTTGAATCACAAAGAAAAAATAAGGTAGTATTTTTAAGGTGCTGATTCAGGGCTGAGCCAGGCTAGCCTTTCAATGGCTTCACCCATGAATAAATAGTCCCACTTTGTGCACTGCAGTGCACAACCAACAACAACACAGTTACCCAGGTCACCCAAACATGAAATACTGAGCATGTCAACACAGCAATAACATCATCACAGTCCACACTGCAACACTAAACACAAGAAGAATGTTTATAAGACATGATGACATTAACTGCAGACAGACAGACAGACAGACAGACAGACAGACAGACAGACAGACAGACAGACAGACAGACAGACAGACAGACAGACAGACAGACAGACAGACAGACAGACAGTAAGAGACAGTATAACAGCAGATGATGATTCAGACTCTACTAAGATGAAACTTAATACAATGAATTAAACACTCACCTAATAAGTAACACAGAGCAGAGGATCTACCATGTTTAAGTGTGTATCCTATAATGTTTACATATGTTTAACTTTAGCATGTCATTCCATTCACCCAGCACCATGGTACATACTTGTTTACATGATCAGAAACCCAACAAACTTTTACTTCCTGGTTCACCACCAGTGGCAGGAGCAGGCAGGAGGTGTGACATTGGGGGGTCAGAAACCGACCGCAAAAAGGGACAAACTCTAGGTCTGTGGAGAGCAGACTATGGTGATGTTTTTTTCTATCGCGGAACATGAGTTGTGCGATAACCTTTAGGTCTTCATATGGAGTGGTCTGTGGGCGAGGTTTTGTCATGACAAATGTGGATAAAACAGCAGTTATTCATGTCAATAGTCTGAGTTACAGACCACTAATCACTGGTCTGTAACTATGAGAGTTTACCAATCGAACCAACAACCAACTAACCTTTGTTAAAAAACAACAACAACCAACTAACCTTTTGTAAAAATCACACCTTAGTAAAGTGAGGGCCGCTATACCCATGCTTGTTTCCATTGAGTCATTATAATAGTGATGCTAGATAAAACCAGGCTTGTTTCCATTGAGTCATTATAATAGTGATGCTAGATAAAACCAGGCTTGTTTCTATTCCATACCAGTTTGGACCAGTTTGAAGTGTAAATGCAAATTTAGAACTGAAGACTGAAGGAGAGGAATTATACAAATTCAGATGCACTGATGAAATCATTATGAGGCCAACATCAGAGTTCCTGAGAGCAATTCACATTAAAGCTCTTCTATGATTGTTGAAACCTGGTTATTTGGGACAAATTATTTGGGACAAAAATCACACATGGGAGCACCAAAAACATACATGGGAAAAATAACAATAAAATAAAAAGTTGAACACAATACATAAAGTAGATGTTTAGAAGATAGCAGACAGATGAATGGTGCTTTGATGATGTCGCCTCTATCCACTCCCTTTTCTTCTCTTTGAAGAGCGCTGGAAAAAAAAAAATCATTTCTATTTGTGTTTATTCAAAGGCCGTGCGAGTGGCAGAGGAATTGTTTTGTTATTAATTTCATGGATTATTTGCTCGTTAGGCATTAATCACGGCATGGCGGCGCATCGCGGCGCATCGCGCACGCAGCCCCATCTGGAAGCGGCAGAAACAGAGCATTGTGATCTCAATTAGATCCTGCCTCTGCTCTCCTTCTGCCCATAAATCACTTCTACAAAGTGAAATTAACAGTTAGTGGAGCGCATTAATATCCCCGGGCAGGCGGGCAGTCAGTCAGCCATCCGGTTGATGCAATGGGTAGAAACACCTCCTCTAATTCACGCTGTCTCTCTGCTAGTCTCACAGCAATGTGTTGAAAACCTTTTGTTGTGAAAACCTTTTGTTGATATATGATCTGAGAAATATATCAAGGTTTTATAGCATGTGGTTGTTATACATCGTTGCTGTGCATGCAGGATGGAGAGTAGGGGCGGATCTAGGCATGGGCATTTAGGGGAGCAATGCCCCCCTGGGGCACAGGTCTCCACCGTCCGGGCTCAGGCCTGAACTGTGCAAACCTGAGCCTGACGGAGATATACTGACTACTGACAGCTCCATATATGGAGATATACTGACTACTGACAGCTCCATATATGGAGATATACTGACTACTGACAGCTCCATATATGGAGATATACTGACTACTGATAGCTCCATATATGGAGATATACTGACTACTGATAGCTCCATATATGGAGATATACTGACTACAGCTCAATATATGGAGATATACTGACTACTGACAGCTCCATATATGGAGATATACTGACTACTGATAGCTCCATATATGGAGATATACTGACTACTGACAGCTCCATATATGGAGATATACTGACTACTGACAGCTCCATATATGGAGATATACTGACTACTGATAGCTCCATATATGGAGATATACTGACTACTGACAGTAGTGTTTCCTTTTTTCTGTTTCCTTTTTTCTGAGAGTGTACAAATGGAACCAAATGGACCCGCTAGGGTCCATTTGGTATTTGGGATTTGGTTCACTAATAAAAGTCCTGTAACTGAAAATGCTGTTGTAGTGTACAGTGTAAGTAGTCTTACCCTTTAAGAATCACAGTATATATCGATATATCGATTTTTTTGCTCACCTTTACGCACTATAGGGTGGATAATGGTTGTAGAATCCAAAACTAACATTAAGGCATTTAATGGATTTATTATAGGATTATCTTTATTTTTTTTTTTATAATGTTGTAGTCCACTGACCCCAAAAGCATGTCTGTCTGTCTGTCTGTCTGTCTGTCTGCCTGCCTGCCTGCCTGTCTGTCTGTCTGTCTGTCTGTCTGTCTGCCTGCCTGCCTGCCTGCCTGCCTGCCTGCCTGCCTGTCTGTCTGTCTGTCTGTCTGTCTGTCTGTCTGTCTGTCTCTCTCTCTCTCTCTCTCTCTCTCTCTCTCTCTCTCTCTCTCTCTCTCTCAGGTGAAACAAACACAGATCACATGACCCCTGGGGGGGGGGGGGGGGGGGCTTCATGTGACCTGACATCCTGTCACATCACGTCTCACAGATTAAAGGCATTAGAATGGAAATGACCTGACATGGATGACCTTTGACCCCTGGGACAGGAGACAGACAGACAGACAGACAGACAGACAGACAGACAGACAGACAGACAGACAGACAGACAGACAGACAGACAGACAGACAGACGGACTCTAGTGAATCTGTAGTGAATCCCTCGGAGACCAGGAGGACTGACAGGGGCGGATCTAGGCATGGGTATTTACTTGACTAATAAAAGTCCTGGAACTGAAAATGGTATGGGTGCTTCGTGCCACGTGTCGCTTCGCGCCACGGGAGATGAAGCCATACCCATACCATTTTCTTCTGCCCCCCTCAATTGGTAAATGTTACATCCGCCCCTGAGGAGTGACACGAGAGAGAGATAGAGAGAGAGAGAGAGAGAGAGAGAGGGGGAGAGAGAGAGAGAGAGAGGAGAGAGAGAGAGAGAGAGAGGGAGAGGAGAGGGAGAAAGGGAGAGAGAGAGAGAGAGAGAGAGAGAGAGAGAGAGAGAGAGAGAGAGAGAGAGAGAGAGAGAGAGAAGAGAGAGAGGGAAAGAGATAGAGAGAAAGAGACAGACAGACAGACAGACAGACAGACAGACAGACAGACAGACAGACAGACAGGCGTGACAGATGCATCAAAGCGGTATAGGATTGGTCACGCGTGTTACTGCGCTGAAACGTGTTATCTGTGCTCTGGACTCAACTCTGGCAGTGTTAATCTTCAGACGTGATGCTTTGGGGAATCATTTCATTCCTTTCAGAGACTCACCCCCTCCACACACACACACACACACACACACACACACACACACACACACACACACACACACACACACACACACACACACACACACACACACACACACACACACACACACACACACAACACACACACACACACACACACCAGGCTTTTAGATGATGTTTCTGATCACCGATTAGTAGAAAATCAAAAAAGGCCAATAGCTGATATCAGCCGATTCTTATACAGCAGGAATTCTCAACCTTTTTGCTACCAGGGACCACTATTTGTTCAGCATTTGAGCCATGGAGGACCACCATTTGATGACATTTTAGCCCCACAGACCCCAAAACTAAAGATTTATTTTGCTTTTGTCCACAATTCCAGGCTGGATTTGGGGAAACCAAACAGTCCAACATACAGATCAAAATGACCATTAATCTTCTACATTCTCTAGTTGTGTAGACTTGGGATAATTCACATGATGAATATTTTAACTCTTGAGAGTGTAAACATGAAACCAAATGGACCCGCAAGGGTCCATTTGGTTTCATTTTTACGCTCTCAAAGAGTTACATCGGGTTTAGCAACTTAGCTGGGGAAGACCTAGAACTCTCAAGGACCACTGTTGGTCCTCCCAAAAACGAATACAGGAAAAGTCGGCCCAAATAAAAATTGGACCAGCTGAAATGTTGCGACATTGAGGGGTCAGAAAACTGAGCGCTCCGGAGAGCTGTTTCAGCCTGAAAGAGGGACAAACTGGAGTTTGAAATACATTGTTTTCAACGATGGCGGTGCAAATAAGATCTATGTAAACATCTGTTTTAAATTATTGCACAGTGGCAGCTGAAGTCTCTGTAATGTCTATGTGGAAGAGCCAGTCTATACTCAGGGTTTTTCAGTTATCCCCTTGATTAAGTGGTGCTAATTCAGATGATGAATAATTTAACTCTTGAGAGTGTAAAAATGAAACCAAATGGATCCTTGTGGGTCCATTTGGTTTCATTTTTACACTCTCAAGAGTCACATCTGGTTAACCAACTTTCCATCATTTATCCTGGGGACCACCTGGAACCCTCTCAAGGACCACTGGAGGTCCCCGGACCACCTGTTGAAAACCCCTGCTCTGTGGCTCTGGTTACAGGGAGACACACAGCTATATGTCTCTGTAAAACCCTGCTTTTCATTCAGACAGACAGGCAGGCAGGCAGCAGATAGATAAATCACACACACACACACACACACACACACACACACACACACACACACACACACACACACACACACACACACACACACACACACACAGCTGTGTCATTTAACACACCATTTAATCAAGTTCTAAATAATGACTGCTGCTGCTCCAATAATGAAATAATTACTTTTAATTGCCGATTTGAGTAATTAATTTGTCAGAGTGCAGAGTTCAGAGTCATATCAATCACACCTAATGTAGGCGACTAATTAATTACCGGGGGGGGGG
>CM076985.1:48260619-48334934 GCA_039105355.1 Benthosema pterotum
TAAATTGGTTAATCTCTTCAACCCTTCATCTAAATTGGTTATTCTCTTCAGATAAGACAACATTTAATCTGTTCAGATAACATTCTGCACAGAGATTCATTTATGGGAACATTATACTCCCTTTGGTTAAAACAGGGGTTTTCAACCGGTGGTCCGGGGACCACCAGTGGTCCTTGAGAGAGTTCAATGTGTTCCCCAGGCTAAATGATGGACAGTTGGTTGACCAGATGTAACTCTTTGAGAGCGTAAAAACATGAAACCAAATGGACCCTTGCGGGTCCATTTGTTTCATGTTTACAGCTCTCAAAGAGTTAAAATATTCATCATGTGAATTATCCCAAGTCTACACAACTAAGAATGTAGAAGAGTAATGTTCATTTTGATCTGTAGTTGGACTGTTTGTGGTTTCCCCAAATCCAGCCTGGAATTGTGGACAAAAGCAAAATATTAGTTATTTTATTTAGCAAAATTTTTAGTTTTTGGGTCTGTGGGGCTAAAACGTAATGAAATGCTGGTCCTCTGTGGCTAAATGTTGAATAAATAGTGGGCCCTGGTGTCAAAAAAGAAACCACGGTATCGGTAATGACAAATACTTGTGTGAGTGTCGAAAAAGTAACAGTATCTTCCCTCATTTGTCATTATCAGATCATATATTGCAAAATACACCACAGATCCTACACAGGGGTAATGGTTTGACACTATGGCCATTAAAATAGCATTTTCATTTGCAGGACTTTTTTTTTTATTCAAGTAAAGCATCAATAATAACATCGTTGTTGTTGAAAACCCCGGTTGAAAACCCCTGTTTTAACCAAAGGACCCATAAATGAATCTCTGTGCAGAATGTTATCTGAACAGATTAAATGTTATCTTGTCTGAAGAGATTAACCAATTTAGATGAAAGGTGTTAGGTGCTGAGAAAGGAACAATAAAAGGCAGTGTTTTAGCCAACACACACCAGGAGCAATTTGTGGGTTCAGTGTCCTGCCCCAAAGACACAGTGACATGCAGAAAGGAGGAGCCTTCCATTTGCTTAAAGGTTGGGGAAGTGATTTCACTTTTGTCAGATATCCACCAAAAAATATTTTTTTCTGTTAAAAATGCTCTATTATAAGGTGTGGAAACCATATATGGAGTTTCCCCCCCTCCCCCACGTTAGCAGAGGAGCTAATAAAAAGTTCCCCAGGTGGAGGGTGAATTCTCCTCCAATCAGGAGAGAGCAGCAGGTTCACATAGTGTTGCTACTTTTGGGGGCCCCTAGTGCACCAGGCTGGTACTACACCATGAATTTCAAATCACTTACCCTACCTTTAAGACAGTGGTTTTCAACCTTTTTGATCCCAACGGCCGCTATTTATTCAGCATTTGAAGCACGGACCACCTGTTGGTCCCAAAACTAAAGATTTATTTTGTTTTTGTCCACAATTCCAGGCTGTCCAACATACAGATCAAAATGACCATTAATCTTCTACATTCTCTAGTTGTGTAGACTTGGGATAATTCACATGATGAATATTTTAACTCTTGAGAGCGTAAACATGAAACCAAATGGACCCTTCCATTTGCTTAACTAACTTTCCATCATATAGCCTGGGGACCACCTGGAACCCTCTCAGGGACCACTGATTGAAAACCACTGCTCTATGGCAGGAGTTTTTCAACAGGTGGGGTCCGGGGACCACCAGTGAATTGAGCAGGGGCGGATTGGCCATCTGGAGTACAGGGAGTTTTCCCGGTGGCCTGCGCCACCTAGTGGCCTGGACAAGATACAAAATGCACTAGTGGCACTTCCAAAATGCACTAGAATGTGCTAGATGCTCGCCTGGAACATACAGATCAAAATGACCATTAATCTTCTACATTCTCTAGTTGTGTAGACTAAGTTGGGCTAATTCACATGATGAATATTTTAACTCTTGAGGTGTAAACATGAAACCAAATGGACCGCAAGGGTCCATTTGGTTTCATTTTTTACGCTCTCAAAGAGTTACATCTGGTTAACCAGCTGCCCCCCCCCAGGTGGCCTGGCAAAGGCAAAATTGTCCCGGTGGGAAAATATGTGCCAATCGCCCCTGGAATTGGGTGAAGTATACAAGGTGTACAAGTTCATCTGGACACTGTGGTTATCTTTATAGCTGTTTTAGTGCTTCACTTGACATCTGTCACACTTGTTGTTTCGCTGTAAAAAACAAGACAACACTTATCTAAGTGAGTTGTGTGAAATAACGAGGACACGGACGCAGAGCGTTCTCATTTCCTCTGTGAGAATGATTCAGTATCTCCACTAAGACACAGGCCCAGGGGCGGATTGGCACATATTTTCCCACCGGGGACAATTTTGCCTTTGCCAATCCGCCCCTGCACAGGCCTGTCATGATTATTATTTATTACTCAACCGAACCGCCGCCGTAGTGATTATTTTAGACACACACTTGTACTCTCCAGGGGCATGGGCATGGGGGGGGGGGGGCAGTGCCCCCTAAATACCCAGTCTGCCCCACCAAACATGATGCCATGCAAAACAACCCAAGATATTTCACATTAAAGTGCTTCTATTTAAAATGATGTGAAACACTACTACTGCTACTAACTAAC
Organism: Benthosema pterotum; assembly: GCA_039105355.1. NCBI lineage: Eukaryota > Metazoa > Chordata > Actinopteri > Myctophiformes > Myctophidae > Benthosema > Benthosema pterotum. Next base: position 48,263,215 of record CM076985.1, read on the forward strand.
TACAGCTGTGTCACCACTAAACCAACAGCATTTCATCATTGAAAACAGAAAACTCTCTGAGTCAGACCTTTAGCTTTATGCATGCTGCGTGTCTGTTGCAACTTCAACAACAACTGATGTAATTGTTGATGCTTTACTTGACTAATAAAAGTCCTGGGACTGAAAATGGTATGGGTGCGGCTTCATCTACCGCAGTGGTTTTCAACCATTTTGATACCAGCTGGGCCGGCGTCTGGGCTGGGATATTTGTTCAGCATTTGAGCTAGGGACCACCATTTGATGACGTTTTTTAACCTTTAACTCTTGAGAGTGTAAACATGAGACCAAATGGTTACAATTGTTCCCGTGTGTGTGTGTGTGTGTGTGTGTGTGTGTGGTGTGTGTGTGTGTGTGTGTGTGTGTGTGTGTGTGTGTGTGTGTGTGTGTGTGTTGTGTGTGTGTGTTGTGTGTGTGTGAGGTGTGTGTGTTTGTGTGTGGGTGTGTCTCCTCTAGGCTACAGGTGTTCCATTGAACGTGTCGATTCGCCTACAGCTCAACATCTACATAAAGAGTGTGAGCGGATTCACGTAAGTATACCAGAGGTGGCAATTATTTTCCACAAGGGGCCAAATGAGATACATGAAATATTGTGGAGGAGCGTAATATGTGAAGGAGCGTAATATTAAATTAATTTGAAGATAAAACTATAATTAAGACCAACCATTTTGACACCAGGACCACTATTTATTCATTATTGAGCCACAGAGGACCACTATTTGATGACATTTTAGCCACACAGATGGCAAAACTAAAGATTTCTTTTGTTTTTGTGCGCCATAACAGGTTGGATTCCACAAACAAAACAGGAAAACATAAAGATAAAAAAAATGACCATTCATTATTTTACATTCTCTGAATGTGTAGACTTTGGGCTAATTCAGATGAGGAATATTATAACTCTTGAGGGTGTAAAAATGAAACCAAATGGACCCGCAAGGGTCCATTTGGTTTCATTTTTACGCTCTCGAAGAGTTACATCCGGTTAGCCAACTTTCCATTATTAACCGTAATTCCCTCAAGGACCACTGGTGGTCCCCAGACCACTGGTTTAAAACCCTTTCACGGGCCGGTCAGAGTCAGCCCAAGGGCTGCATTTGGCCCCCGGGACCTCAGAGTAAAATAATTCTAGAGAGAGCACCCTGAGGAAACCTTGAAGCCAAATGGACATAGTGGGCCAAAGTTGAGAATGCAGTTTTGAGAGCATGGGGCCAGTAACATGAACGCGAATAGGCTCCGCCCCCTCCATAGCTCTCCGCTCTGACGCACGCACACGCACGCACGGCCGATCGTGCATGAGGTCGCCCGCGTTCATTTCTCGCCCCATTTTCCCAGAATTGCACTCTGTTTTCCCCCCGGAAATAGGGGAAAAAAGGAGTGAAATCGCCTCATGCGCTGAGTGAGCAACTCAATGCAAGTGGATGAGAGGGGATCTCGGGTGCCTCTCTATTTAATATATACTCTAAGCCCGGGACCATATTTCCCCAGGTATGATGTATACTGTACATGTCTTAGTCCTGTATCATCCATATGACAGGCCATGTGACAGAGGCACAATAAAATGGCGGCTCCCTTGGGATAAAAACATGAACTATTTTTTAAACTAAAGAGCTTATTCTATGTGTTTTAAATGTTCAATTCTAGTTATAGAGGGCAAGTATAATGTATTATCCATATTTGTCTCATCATGCAGGGTTCCTTTAAGTATTATTTATGTCGATGTCTTATTTTTCCCATGCAGACAAACTGATAAGATTGCAGAGGTGGTGATGCCCATGATCTGGTTTGGAGAGGTAAGTACCAGAACAGTGGCCTTGTGGTTAGAGTGTCCGCCCTGGAACTGGGAGGCCGGGGTTCGATTCCCGGTCGGGTCATACCACAGACTGTAAAAAATGGGACCCAATGCCTCCCTGCTTGGCACTCAGCATCAAAGGGATGGGTTGGGGGTCAAAATCAGCTAATGATTCCCGAGCGCGGCAAGCCGCAGCTCACCGCTCCTTGGAGCTCACCGCTCCAAGTGATGGGTTAAAAGCGGAGGTCCAATTTCGCTGCGGTAACGTAGTGACAAATCATGCGACTTTGACTTTGACTTTTGAGTATGGTACACTACTACAGTGCAGTACAGTGGTCCCTGAGAGTGTTCCAGGTGGTCCCCAGGTGAAATGATTAACCAGATGTAACTCTTTGAGAGTGTAAACATGAAACCAAATGGAGCCGCAAGGGTCCATTTGGTTTCATGTTTACGCTTTCAAAGAGTTAAAATTATTTTTCATATTCATCATGTGAATTATCCCAAGTCTACACAACTAGAGAATGTAGAAGATTAATGGTCATTTTGATCTGTATGTTGGACTGTTTGGTTTCCCCAAATCCAGCCTGGAATTGTGGACAAAAGCAGAAAGAGATCTTTAGTTGTTGGGGTCTGTGGGGCTAAAATGTCATCAAACGGTGGTCCTCCGTGGCTCAAATGCTGAATAAATAGTGGGCCCTGGTAGTCTTCGGCAATATACCGGTATTACCGTTTATCGCGATATTGGAAATCAATACCGAGTAATATCGTTGGGTCTGTGAAAAATATCGAATACCGAATATCGTCAAATACCGACATTATACTGTATTCTATTAAAATATGAGCAATGAGACTTAATTGTATACAAACAATTTTCATGTTACACACATGCCTAAACTAGCCCTTATTTGGGCTAGGCTTTTTGGAAACAATGTATTTCCAACTCCAGTTTTTCCCTATTTAGTCTGCTTTAACAGCAGAGCGCTCAGTTTCTGACCCCTCAAAGTCGCAAATTCTGAGAACTAGGTGACTGGTGGAGCGTTCCAACTCTGATTGCCGTCAATACCGGTAATATCGAATATCGAGCTAATTAAGACATTATCAATACCGATATTAACCCATTCAGGCCTAAGTCCGCCTAGAAAAAATCCATTAAAACCTATGGGCGGTTTGAAAATACCCCCAAATCCTGACTCTATCAAACTCTATCAAATCTGGACTCTACCCAGAGTCCAGATTTGGACTCCCGGCCTGAAGGGTAAAAATCCCAAAATGGACTCCCGTCCTTAAAAAATCAATACCGCCCAAGACTAGTCCCTGGTATGAAAAAGGTTGAAAACCACTACACTACAGTAAAGTACAGTCGTTATACTAGAACAGGGCTGACCAAAAGGTAGATGGTGATCTACCAGTAGATCACACAGACCATGCAGGTAGATCACATGACAGTGTCCTAAAATGTATAGATCTGTAACTCTTGAGAGCGTTAAAATGAAACCAAATGGACCCTTACGGGTCCATTTGGTTTCATTTTACACTCTCAAAAGTTAAATTATATTTAAACATCTGACTAACATAATTTCAAGAGTCCACACAGTTAAAAAAAAATGGAGAATAATTGTTATTTTGACCAACTTTTTCCCAGTTGTGGAAAAAAAACGTGAAAGTAGTTTTGGGTGCAAGAGACTAAATTCAACATCACAAACTGTCAAGTCAAACCCCAAATACTGTTTTCAAATGTCAGTAGTAGTATATACAAGAAAACCTTCTAATTCTCCCCCTCCATTTTTCATTATAAGTGCATTATTCTTAAACATTATTATAGCAAGTAACACCATCACAACTATTTCAAAGTCAAACTTTCTTGGTGGCTTTGAAATAGATTTTTTTCTCTCTCTCTCTTTTTGATGTGTAGATCTTGATGAGCCGGTCATGTTGAATGTAGCTCTCAAGTAAAAAAAAAGTGTGGTCACCCCTGTACTAGAGTATACCACAGTATGTGTACTTTTACCGTTTCCTTGTTGTTGTGGGTCTATTTGGATTCCCTCGGTTAAATTAAGGCGGTCTGTTTGTCCCAGAGTAGGTCAGAATGGTCTGTTTGCATCATAAAAGAAAGGCTTCCTCTGTCCGCCTTAAATGTCATGGTGTTAACCCCCTGAGAGATTAACAGACTCATTCAGGCTGTGCTACTCAGTCTGCTATCAGCTGCACAGCCAATACAACAGAGAATACAGACATTAACAATGGTTGAAATGTGACCTTGTGGTTTCCATTTGGTACCTGACACTAGGTCTTCAAGAATCTGTGTTTTGTCCACAATTCCAAACTGGATTTGGGTAAAACCTAGCTCTGGTCCAGAGCTCCGCTGCTTCTGCGTCTGACCTGCATTGGAGCTCTGTTGGTCTCCGTGCATTCGGCCATTACTGCACCCGACCAGCCTCTCTTCTCTAGTGGATATATAAAGAACGTTTTACCTACTCACCAAAATAAACACGTCTGTGTCATTAGAAAGCCTACTTACCTTGGTGGTCGCACTCCTAGCCCCCCACCACACGGATAAATTGGACTTTTTGGGCAGAACGCGATCGTTTTTCACTGAAGGAAAAATATTTCCTATGGAACTTTTCTATTGGCAATATCGGTAGAGGGCGCAAATCCTGGTTGTTTTTTCCGGTGGAAAAACGATCGCGTTCTGCCCAAAAAGTCCAATTTATCCGTGTGGTGGGGGGCTAAGAGTGCGACCACTAAGGTAAGTAGGCTTTCTAATGACACAAGACGTGTTTATTTTGGTGAGTAGGTAAAACGTTCTTTATATATCCACTAGAGAAGAGAGGCTGGTCGGGTGCAGTAATGGCCGAATGCACGGAGACCAACAGAGCTCCAATGCAAGTCAGAATCAGAAGCAGCGGAGCTCTGGACCAGAGCTAGGTAAAACCAAACAGTCCAACATACAGATCAAAATGACCATTAATCTTCTACATTCTCTAGTTGTGTAGACTTGGGATAATTCACATGATGAATATTTTTTAACATTGTTGTTGTTGTAATTGTTTTACACTCTCAAAGAGTTACATCTGGTTAACCAACTTCCATATAACCATCATATAGCCTGGAGACCACCTGGAACTCTCTCAGGGACCACTGGTTGAAAACCACTGCTCTATGGCAGGAGTTTTGGTCTGGGGGACCACCAGTGAATTGAACGGTTGTTGTTTCTCTGCCTCACAGAGCGGTTACATTTATGGAGCGGTCCTATTACACTGTCTAACAAAAATGGTCTACCATATCCCCCCTAGGTGGATCTTAAAACGTCAAGTTTTGATTTTCTTGTGTCTCACCCCCTAATTATGTTCCAATGTACAAAAAACTGCTTTGGCTAAAATTTGGTTGAATTTGAAACATATTTAGAGGTAGCTCAATCAAGTTAAAGATTGTACATTTTAGTAGTTTAAAAACGAATTGCACTGCAGGCACATTATTCTTATACTAAGCACAGAGATTCTATGTTTTAAGCTTGTTTTAAAGCTTATCTAAAATCTAAACACAAATCTGATGATTACATGTTTGTCATGTCAAACCAAAATTAATTATTATAAGAATTACTAATGGAATAATAGAAAAGCAAAGAATGACAAATTGCCATTTCTCTTTCAATGTGCAGAATACTATGTCTTTAGTGCAATCTTCAATTATAGCCTACTCACAACACAACAAGAACACAGCCCCATTTCCATGTTTACCCTCAAAAGTCACTGCAGTATAATAATTCAGGTGTTACTGATCAATGAAACAAACATTTGAAACAAAGATTTCTTCCCTGCGTGTCAGTTTGAATTGGCCATGAAACATCCAGGTCTTCAAACAATTAACAACCTTTGCCATCAAACGGGCATGATGGGTAACTCCCTGGAGCCAGAGCTCCAGAGTTACCCATCATGCCCTTTGGAAGAAAAATCATGCATGGATTTGTGCATGTTTGCAGTTTGCATTCATTTGTGCAGTTGTGCATGTTCGCAGTTTGGCACCTGTTGCTGTAAGCGCCCCACTAAATGACTTGCGGCTGTTAAAATTGTGGAATATTCGTCGATAAATTTGTCGCTGAGGTGTCTAAAACTGCTTCTCAGAAGTTTTCCAATCAGTTGTGGCTTTTCACTCCAGAGGTCGTCGGACTTGCATTGTTTTACAGTCCAGTGAGTGCACAAACGAAGAAGCTGATGGTGAGAGCCATGGAAGATGGACATGAAGATGATGAACAGCACATGAAGAGAATTACTGTCACCTTGCAACAATTGCAGGGAGGAACATTGAAGATTTTGTCTCCCAATCCAAGACGCTGTTCAAAATGATGGATCTCCCACATGACTTCCTTGCTGTTGATCCTGATGAGTGCGAGCCCAGGGAAGACTACCAAGAAGCTCTGGCTGTAGTGAAGGCAATAAACACGGTCAATGGTCATGCAGAGTGTTGGGTTGCCCAAATTCAAGAATATTGAAATATTGTTGTGACTCACTAAAGACGATCCCAACTCCAGTACTTGCTGCAAATTGTGCAGAACCATCGGCACAAGTATCTGGATAGCCGTAAACAAACTTTCATTGATCAGTAACACCTGATTATACTGCAGTGACTTTTGGGGGTAAACATGGAAATGGGGCTGTGTTCTTGTGTGCTGTGAGTAGGCTATGATTGAAGATTGCACTAAAGACATGGCATTCTGCACATTAAAAGACAAATAGCAATTTGTCATTCTTTGCTTTTCTATTTTCTACATTAGTATTTCCTATAACAATTAATTTTGGTTTACATGACAAACATGGGTGTGCTTGAAGAAGGCAGCTTGACATACTTGTACATCAAGCTGTCTCTATAGAAATAGGAGATAGGCGGCTGACCACAGGGCCTCACTGCCTCGGTAGAAAAACAACAGTGTGTGCGTGCGTTGTCTAGTGTACCTATTTTCTATTTTCTACATTAGTATTTCCTATAACAATTAATTTTGGTTTGACAATCATGACATGTAATCAGATTTGTGTTTAGATTAACAAGCTTAAAAAAATAAAATCTCTGTGCTTAGTATAAGAATAATGTGCCTGCAGTGCAATTCGTTTTTAAACTACTAAGGTGTACAATCTTTGCCTTGATTGAGCTACCTCTAAATTTACTTCAAATTCAACCAAATTTTAGCCAAAGCAGTTTTTTGTACATTGGAACATAATTAGGGGGTAAGACACAAGAAAATCAAAATTTGACGTTTTAAGATCCACCCTAATCCCCCATATTACACTATTACACTGTCTACTGTTACTTTGCCATTACTTGTTTTCGTGTGCATCTCTCTCTGTCCCCTCCTCCTCTCTCCTCCCACCCTCCTCCCCTCCTCCTCTCTCTTCCCCACCCCTCCTCCCCCTCCTCTCTCCTCCTCCCCTCTCTCCCCTCTCCCCTCCTCCCCCTCCTCCCCTCTCTCCCCTCTCCCCTCCTCCCCTCTCCCTCTCTCCCTCCCCACCCTCCTCCCCTCCTCTCTCCTCCCCACACCCCTCCTCCCCTCTCTCCCCTCTCCCCTCCTCCCCTCTCCTCCCTCCCACCCTCCTACCCACTCTCCCCTCTCCCCTCTCTCCCTCTCTCCCCTCCTCCCCTCTCTCCCCTCTCCCCTCCTCCCCTCTCTCCCCTCTCTCCCTCTCCCCCTCTCTCCCCTCTCCCCTCCTCCCCTCTCTCCCCTCTCCCCCTCCTCCCCTCTCTCCCCCTCTCTCCCCTCCTCCCTCTCTCTCCCCTCTCCCCTCCTCCCCTCTCTCTCTCCCCTCTCTCCCCTCTCTCCCCTCTCTCCCCTCTTCCCTCCTCCCCTCTCTCCCCTCTCCCCTCTCCTCCCCCTCTCTCCCCCTCTCCCCTCCTCCCCTCTCCCCTCCTCCCCCCTCCTCCTCCCACCCCTCCTCCCCTCTCCTCCCCACCCCTCCTCCCCTCTCCTCCCCACCCCTCCTCCCCTCTGTCCCCTCACCTCCCCACCCCTCCTCCCCTCTCTCCCCCTCTCCCCTCCTCCCCTCTTCCTCTCTCCTCCCCACCCCTCCTCCCCTCTCTCTCCCCTCTCCCCTCCTCCCCTCTCCCCTCCTCCCCTCTTCCTCTCTCCCCCGACCCACCCCAGAGTCAGGTTCTGCCTGACGTTTCTTCCAGGGGCGAATCTAGGCATAGGCATGGGGGCGCGACACGGGTGATGAAGCCGCCCCCATACCATTTTCTTCTGCCCCCCCCCCCCCCCCCCCCCCCCTCCCAATTGGGAAATGTTACATCCGCCCCTGGTTTCTTCCCTTGGGAGAGTTTTTTTCGTTACCACTGTTGCAACCTCAGCCTGCTCTGGGTGGATCTTTGTCGGTTCCTCTCTCTTCTTCTCTTTTCTCTTTTGTAAAGTGTCTTGAGACAACTTGTTGTGATTTGACACTCTAATAAAATTTAATTGAATTGAATGTTGTTTCTCTGCCTCACAGAGCGGGTACATCGATGGACCTGTCCTGGACACCTTCAGAACCAACCTGGTGGTTCTGCCAGCCGTTATGGAGTACATGCAGTATACCTTCATAGGTCTGGGTCTGGTGACCATGGGGGTGTCTGTGTTCATGTACCGGAGACTGAGGAAGGTACAGCAACACTGTGTGTGTGTGTGTGTGTGTGCGTGTGTGTGCGTGTGTGTGCGTGTGTGCGTGTGTGCGTGTGTGTGCGTGTGTGTGCGTGTGTGTGCGTGCGCGTGTGCGTGCGCGTGTGCGTGCGCGTGTGTGTGTGTGTGTGTGTGTGTGCGTGCGTGCGTGCGTGCGCAGGTGTGTGAATTAGGGCTCCACGATTTTGACTAAAAATAAAACCTAGTTTTTTTTTCCCCCATCTGAAACTCTGAAATTTCGAGTCTTGGACTTGGACCTTTTCACAAAAGGATCCCTGACTAATAAGACAAACATCGCTTAAAACATTATACTTTCCCTATATAACTAAAATAAACAAATAAAAGCACCATTGGCATCTTATTTCTTTCAGAAATAGAGAATATTTCACTCACAGTAAGGTAGTCTGTGAGTAAGTGTGACACAGTTCTACTGTAAATGTGCTAGGACAGTGGAAAACACGATTTAAATTTTCATTTTTTTTTTACTGTACATTGTCCAAATTCTGAAACCTCGATTTCGATTCGATTCCGATGAATTGTGAAGCCCTAAAGTGATTGCATGAATGAATGAATGAATGAATGAATGAATGAATGAATGAATGAATGAATGAATGAATATTAGACATAATACAGTAATTCTGAAGCTGAACATCCAGTGTATTAATTGTGCATGCAGCTTCATAGTGTCTCAGTGTGTTGCATGTTGGTTCACCCTCACAGAGACACACTTAATGCATTTCATCATACCTTTCATCATCATCCTGCAACACAAGAGCCTTAATCGAAGCGCTTCACGCTGTCTATGCATACGTTGAACTCATGAGATGTGAATGTAAGCTTTGAAATGTGTGTGTTAATTAATATTTCATTAATTTGCGTTTGCTTCCTAGTGTGCTGTCCTAGCCTGCAACCCTCTGCTGCTGCAGCTGAAACTATAACAACATTATAAAATACATTAGAATGTAACAGAACACAGACCCATCCATCTGGTTCAGACTGTACAGGGAGTTTTCCCGGTTGCCTGCGCCACCTAGTGGCCTGGACAGTTTTTTTTTTCTTTCTTTTTTTTTTTTTTTTTTTTTTTTTTTGAAAAGTCCAGGGCAGGGCCACTAGGGCACCAGGCCCAGGCCAGGCAAACTAGTGTTTCTATCCTTCAAAAAAAGAAAAGGTGTCCTACACCAGAGCCTTCCAGTAGGAGAGTTGCCATATTCCCGTTCACTCCTGTGGGCCAGGGCACTGCCTCACGCTGCTGGAGGCAGTGTTGCCAACTGCCAAAATCCAAAAGATCCTCTAGTTGTGTAGACTAAGTTGGGCTAATTCACATGATGAATATTTGAACTCTCGAGGGTGTAAAAATGATGTAAAAAAACATTTTCATTCTCAAGATTTTTGTTTTTACTTTAATCCCTGTATACTGAGAACTAGTCCTGTGAACTAGTCCTATAGTGTGAACTAGTCCTATACTGTGTACTAGTCCTATAGTGTGAACTAGTCCTGTGTACTAGTCCTATACTGTGTACTAGTCCTATACTGTGTACTAGTCCTATAGTGTGAACTAGTCCTGTGTACTAGTCCTATACTCTGAACTAGTCCTGTGTACTAGTCCTATACTGTGACCACAACTAAATGTGATGGGCGCGAAGATTAGTTTTTGACACAAAAGTATTAAACTTAAAATGATGGGTATAATATTTTGTGCTTATACAGTAAGTCCCGCATATTGATGCTGGATGGCAGGACTGTGTGACTCGAGGTTCAGTGAGGCTGTCCGTGCACCGTGGCGTTACGCACATGGAGACACATGACATGTGCATTGTGCAGGATGTGGACAGACAGACAGACAGACAGACAGACAGACAGACAGACAGACAGACAGACAGACAGACAGACAGACAGACAGACAGACAGACAGACAGACACGATTCCTAGAATCATATAGAGCAGGGGTTTTCAACCAGTGGTCCGGGGACCACCAGTGGTCCTTGAGAGGGTTCCAGGTGGTCCTCAGCTAAATTGTTTTAAACCAAATGTAACTCTTGAGAACGTAAAAATGAAACCAAATGGACCCTGACGGGTCCATTTGGTTTCATTTTTACACTCTCAGGAGTTAAAATATTCATCATGCGAATTAGTCCAAATCTACACAACTGGAAGATTAATGGTCATGGACAGAAGCAAAAGAAATCTTTAGTTTTGGGGTCTGTGGGTCTAAAAATATCCTCAATTGGTGGTCTGCGGCTCAAATGCTGAATAAATGGTGGGCCCTGGGTTGAAAAAGGTTGAAAACCACTGATATAGAGAGATTTAACCAATGAGAGTCGGAGTTGAGCGTTGGTCTAACGACAGACGCAGCTGATTGGCCAGCAGCCCTGTCACTCAACAGTGCAACAGTTACAGTGTCAAACTACAAACATGGAGGCTGTAACTGTGGTGAATCACAGACATATCAATCTGTCCATTAAACTGACCTATGATAAACAGTTTCTTTAAAGAAGTGTCAGGTTGTATAAACATCATTATCATCCGACATATTTTTACTGCTTTTGTTCACATGCTAGTAGCTCTGGTTGGCTGTGTCTGTGTGGTTAGCAAGCAGGCTAGCCCATTAGCAACATGATTGGCAATAGCCTCTGAACCAAGCCCCTCCCCCTTGAAATCTCACGGACAGCGGACAATTTCAGATTCAGGCTTCAGGAAGCTGAACTTCAGTCTGATAACCAGGCTAGGATTGACCCCAGGGGCGGATGTAACATTTCCCAATTGGGGGGGGGGGGGGGCAGGATAAAATGGTATGGGTGCGGCTTCATCGCCCGATGAAGCCGCACCCATACCATTTTATCCTGCACACATACCATTTTCAGTTCCAGGACTTTTATTAGTCAAGTAAAGCATCAATAATAACATCAGTTGTTGTTGAAGTTGCAACAGACACGCAGCATGCATAAAGCTAAAGGTCTGACTCAGAGAGTTTTCTGTTTTCAATGATGAAATGCTGTTGGTTTAGTGGTGACACAGCTGTAGTTAGTTAGTAGCAGTAGTATAGTGTTTAATTGCTTTAATTTGAAATATCTTGGGTTGTTTTGCATGATGCCATCGTGTTTGGTGGGGCAGACTGGGTATTTAGGGGGGCATTGCCCCCCCCACCCCCCCCATGCCCATGCCTAGATCCGCCCCTGATTGACCCACATTTCCAGGCCTTGTCTGTCCCGGCGGTCAGTCTCTGACTCTGCTGTTTGTCACACAAATTGGTGATAACTATGTAAACACCCCCCCCCCCCCCCCCCCCCAGTAGGGCTGGTTAAATCCGGCCCCTCCTATATCCAGCCAAACCGTGTCATAATGACGTTACCATGATGTCCTCCGGGCCGGCTTCCTTGCTGCACTGGACAAGTTCTTTTGCACCGGACAAGATGACGGATGCAACGACACTCTACGTCAATAACATGCGCTGTGCATTGGGCTCATAGTAGAAGAGTTGCGACATTGAGGGGTCAGAAACTGAGTGCTCCCTCTAGACCACATATGTCAAAGTCAAGGCCCGCGGGCCGGATCCGGCCCGCGAGATGATTTAATCCGGCCCCAGGCTTGTAGAGCAAAAATGTCTGAGTCTAACAAAAAAAAAGTAAGTCTCTAGCACGTTCCTATCAAAAGTTATGGTCGTTTAAAGAAATGCTTTTGAGCTCTCTTCTGAACGGCATGGAATGCATGTTGTCCAGCAGGGGGAGTCGTTTTACCAGGCTAGGCTGCTGGTGCTGCAAAGTGAGAACTATACTTCAGCAGTACAAGGGTGTGTAACCGAGAACTATACTTCAGCAGTACTAGGGTGTGTAACCGAGAGAACTACAGTATACTTCAGCAGTACAAGGGTGTGTAACCGAGAGAACTATACTTCAGCAGTACAAGGGTGTGTAACCGAGAGAACTATACTTCAGCAGTACTAGGGTGTGTAACCGAGAAAACTATACTTCAGCAGTACAAGGGTGTGTAACCGAGAACTATACTTAGTTAACTTTACATACTTACTTAAATTTAGTATTTGAAATTTAAATGCTATTTTCGTATGGTTTATTGACGCTCTGTAAATAAATATAGCATCTTTCATAGCAAATGTCTTAATCTAGGCTACAAGTATGAAACCAATAATATATATTAATATCTATTCTTAATAATAAATATGACTTGTGTGATATACTGTAGTGTAGAAGTAACGGCTGTGTGTGTAAACATGCGTGTGCGACTGGTTGCACCGCGGCGCTCCGGCCCCCATGAAGTCACATGAAGTCCAATGCGGCCCCCACCCCCAATGACTTTGACACCACTGCTCTAGACCCTCAAAGACCATTAGGTCTGTGAGGTTAGGTTGAGGGTCGGGGGTTTAGGATTAGGGTTGAAAAAGCTTGACAAAATCACGAAGAAGGCCAGTTCTGTGGTGGGCATGAGGATGGAGGGGCTGCAGTCAGTTGCAGAGAGGAGAATCAGGGACAAATTGGTCTCTATGTTGTCCAACCCTTCCCATCCACTTTACAGTGAGCTACAGGACAGAGTGAGCACTTTTAGTGGCAGGCTCATCGCTCCTAGAGTGAACACTGAGCGGTACAGACTTTCTTTTCTGCCAACCGCTATCAGGCTGTATAATTTATAATTTATAGGAGAATCTCCCCCCAAGTTGGGTTTTGTGTCTATGGTTTATTGTCTTGTTGGGATTGTGTACTATTGTGTCCTTTGTGTTTTTCTGTTGTCTGTGTTACTGTTACATTATGCTGCTGTAGCGTATCAATTTCCCTGAGGGGATAATAAAGTACATCTCATCTCATCATCTCTCAGGGTTACGGTTGGAGGGGGCTAGGGTTTTGCGTCTCGTAAATTCGGAACAATGGGAGGGCGCAACAATGGCAGTTCGGAATTGTAGAATGGCACCGGGCCGGTGCATGTTATTGACAGAGTGAATTGTGGAATGGCACCGGGCCGGTGCATGTTATTGACGTAGAGTGAATTGTGGAATGGCACCGGGCCGGTGCATGTTGATATTGACGTAGAGTGAATTGTGGAATGGTACCGGGCCGGTGCATGTTATTGACAGAGTGAATTGTGGAATGGCACCGGGCCGGCGCATGTTACTGACGTAGAGTGAATTGTGGAATGGCACCGGGCCGGTGCATGTTATTGACGTAGAGTGAATTGTGGAATGGCACCGGGCCGGTGCATGTTATTGACAGAGTGAATTGTGGAATGGCACCGGGCCGGTGCATGTTATTGACAGAGTGAATTGTGGAATGGCACCGGGCCGGTGCATGTTATTGACGTAGAGTGAATTGTGGAATGGCACCGGGCCGGTGCATGTTATTGACGTAGAGTGTCGTTGCGACTGTCATTTTCTCCACTGCAAAAAAACGTCTCCGGTGTAGAACGTCAGCTGGCGTCCTCCGGCCCCTCCTATATCCAGCCAAACCGTGTCATAATGACGTTACCATGCTGCCCCGCCTATAGCCAGCCAAACCGTGTCATAATGACGTTACCATGCTGCCCTCCGGTACCTCCGCTCCGCTCTGGCCTGTAAAAATCTGTTCCATCTCTACATCGTTTCCAGAACGTCTTATAAATAAATAAATATAAATATAACTTGTTCAGGTCCAGACATGATATCACTGAAGTTGACTGACGTCTGTCTGAATTCTGTCTGATTCATACAGGGATGTCTCTTGGTCTTTAGTCTTGGTTATTAACTTAGCCCATTGTGTCCTGATCAGATTCTAGTTTCTGATGCTAGATTCTAGTTCACAGCGCTAGATTCTAGTTTCTGACGCTAGATTCTAGTTCACAGCTCTAGATTCTAGTTTCTGACGCTAGATTCTAGTTCACAGCTCTAGATTCTAGTTTCTGACGCTAGATTCTAGTTCACAGCGCTAGATTCTAGTTTCTGATGCTAGATTCTAGTTCACAGCGCTAGATTCTAGTTTCTGATGCTAGATTCTAGTTCACAGCTCTAGATTCTAGTTCTGATGCTAGATTCTAGTTCACAGCTCTAGATTCTAGTTCTGATGCTAGATTCTAGTTCACAGCTCTAGATTCTAGTTTCCGAATCTGGCAGAGTCAGGTTATCTGTTAGGGCCGTTTATGTGACAACGTGAGTGTTGGGAAATCCTGTGTTTGACCTCAGCAAAAACACAAGGAGTTGATAAGTGGAAAAAAAAGACTTGATAAGTGGAAAAAAAGAAATGCTGTCATCATGTCATGTGAGCGGCTGCTCCTGTGGGAGTGTGTGTGTAGCGGTCAGTGTGGTCAGATAACATAAAACAGTGATTTTCAACCGTTTTCATACTGTTTATTCTGCATTTTTAGCCACGGAGGACCAGCATTTTGATGGTGGAGTTTGTGTCCACGATTTAGGACATAAACTGGCAAAACGTTGGTCAACAGGGGCGGATTCGCCATCTGGAGTACAGGGAGTTTTCCCGGCGCCACCTAGTGGCCTGGACAAGATCCAAAATGCACTAGTGGCACTTCCAAAATGCCACTAATCCCCCCCCCCCCCCCCCCCCCCCAGGGCGGCCTGGCAAAGGCAAAATTGTCCCGGTGGGAAAATATGTGTCAATCCGCCCCTGTTGGTCAACATACAGTAATAATTCTTCTACATTTTCTAATTTTGTAGATTCTTGAAAGTTAAGTAATTCAGACGTTTAACCCATTTAGGCCTGACCTAAATGGACCCTTAAGGGTCCATTTGGTTTCATTTTACGGTCTCAAGAGTTACAGATCTGTAAAGGGTCCATTTGGTTACCAACTCAACATTACACGTTTCAAGATGCAAACTCCCTCTTCTTCGATTGAGCAGAAACCTAGAGTATTTAAATGTGGCTCTAAATTGATTGTGTTGGATTCTCAGTCAGAAATCTATTTTGTAAAGGAGTCGTAATCTCATGGTCAAAGGTTTGAATGGTGGGATTTCTTGTGAACACAGTTCTGCTGATCATTATAGACCAGGGGTTTTCAACCTTTTTCATCCGGGGGTTTCATTGAAAACCGCCTTATAGAACTGAGTGAGTGATTGCTGCTTGGCTGACTTTAAACTTCTTGAGCTGCCGTAGGAAATACAGACGCTGATGGGATCTGCTGTCTAGAAACCGCTGTGTTCGGTGGTATGGTGGCGACGTTGAAATCCAGACCAGGGACTTGTTTTTTTTATTCACATCTTATTTTATTCACATCTTATTTTTTCCTCAGAGGGCCGGTAACAAGCTCTCACAGGACTCTACAGTGATAACCAACCCTGCTGCTCTGCGGTTTGTCCATCCATTATGTGTTCATAAACAAATCAATCTCAGATATCATGAATCAGTACTAGGCTACAACTTGTTGTTACGGTTGATTTAGTTTTCTATCGATCCACACACCCCCGCCTCGGTCGCCTCTTCCTAAATCCTGCCAGTTTAAACACAACGTTTTACCTTGGCCGACACAACAAGCTAAAACATCGGTGTGTCTGTCGGCCAGCTGATCGAGTCGTATGCTGGAAAAAAAAGGTTATCCTCTTCTCCACGACGTTCTGCAGATTAACTCTATGAGTGCCAGTATAGCGCCCCCTTGAGGTTCCAGGTGCCAGTTATATGCATTAAGTAATTGATTGATTATCTCAAAAACAAAAAATCACCAACAGCAGTTGTATAGATCTTTTTTTCGCACATATCTCAGAGATGTGTAACTAAAGGGTTAATCCCCCCCCCCCCCACCCCCACCCCTGCTGATCGCATCATTTCTGGTCCAGGAAGTGTGACACTTCCTGGACCAGAAAAAAAACAACAACAAAAAAAAAACTTTTCCACCATTACACACCCACAGGAGAAATGCTGGGATGTTATTATGCCAAAGTTAATCATATTGAAGTGAAAGTGAAAGTTAAGTGCCATTGATTGCCACAATAGGCTCAGATATGGACCTAAATACCTACACCCCTGTCACCTAATTATGCACCCCCCCCCCCCCCCCCCCCCCCGCGGGTGCACCCCTCGCTGGGACTTTAAATCCTGTGCGATTCCAAATCTGGTCTTAACGTTCCTGGCAACCTGTGCAAAGGTGGATTCATCTCGTCTATACGTTCCTGGCACTTAAACTGTTTTAATAACAAAACTCTTCTCTAAAGCTTTACTTTTGGCTGCATGTTGAGTAAATCCCTCAGATTATCAGATTGTCAGATTGTCAGATTGTCAGATTATCAGATTGTCAGATTATCAGATTATCAGATTATCAGATTGCTGATCAGTCAGCCCACGTCCAAACGCTGACACAGCTGCTGTTTGATTTGTCAATAAGGAGAATCTCACACAAACCTGCATGATTTTACCCCCAGATTAACTGCATGGCCGTAAGCAAGCATTGTTACTGCTGTTAGCACCGTAATTTAGCAAACTGCATGTATACAAATTATAATCTGAATAATGAAGATTAAAACAGAATGTCTGTGACGGCTTTACGCTCCAGACTCCGCCTCTGTGCTCTGATTGGCTGAATGTTGTAAAGTAAACAGCATTCTGATTGGATGAATGTTGTAAAGTAAACAGCGTTCTGATTGGCTGAATGTTGTAAACTTGTAAACTTTTAGGCAGACGAACATCAAGCAGTAAAAGATTCAGAAACTCAACAGGAGAAATTTATCATGAAGGACTCAGGTGGGTGTCAGTCATCACACACACCTGTACACACACACACACACACACACACACACACACACACACACACACACACACACACACACACACACACACCTGTACACACACCTGTAGTGTACACACGCCTGTAGTGTACACACACGCTGCAATGCGCCGTGAACGCCATTATTTATTTCCGAGTACGTTCATCACTCACCCCATCCAGCGGGCGTTCACGTGCAGCCTTGGTTGTATGTGTATATTCCGTTGCCATAGAAACCCGTACCGTACTCGTCATCCATTGAATCACATTCTCCCATCGCAACGAGCGAACGTCTTTTCTTGCAATGCATCCAGCACTCACTGATTACCATGCAGTTGCATACCGAGTCCCATGACACGTTTATTCATCCCCTCTGTTTCAGTTGGTTTTAAGTTCCATTCAGCTTTTAGGCTAAAGGCTGCGGGGATGATGTGGGGTCCTTTCCACACTATAGGCGCCCGTTTATGGTGCCTGATCCACTGATCCCAGACAAATCCGCAATCCGCTGATCTCTGATGTCCACCCACCATGTCTATGGGCTTCCACTCGTAAAAATGATCTGAAAATGGTCTTAATAATGTGACATTTTTCCTTTTCCTCTCCAGGTGACAGCTGTACTGGGAGCTGTGACTGTCACAGCACATTAAAGGGCAATTCCACCCAGTTTTCTCAACATGTCACTAATACACCTGACAGTACTTTTTAACAGCCGGCGATGGACAAACGCCTTCGACCGACATCAGCCACAAAAAGCAATTCTTCTCTTTTCGGCCGACGTCGGCCTTTTGGTCGGAAGCAACGCACCTCTTTAAACATCTAACCCAGAAATATATCACACTTTTACACTGAAATGTTACTGCTCTCATTATTTTATTACTCTTCTACATATCAGATTAAAAATTAGGCTACTTAACCATTCATTTTCAACTCTTTCTGGAGCAGTCCAGTTTTCATTTTTCTCATCTCAGTTATCTTTAGATAAACAGATTTAGATTCAGGAGTTTTTCCACTAATTTTGGCAGTAGGGGGGTCTGAAAAAGAGGTAAATATAGCGACAAATGTGCCAAGTTGGCAACACTGGTACATACAGGCACGCTACAATTTAATAGGACTATCATACTGATCACATTTGTATCCTCGCAGGAACATTTTGAAAATGGGTGTAATTCCCCTTTACAATTTACAATTACAATTTAGGCATTTAGCTCTTGATCGAAAGCGACTTACAATGGTGAAATGGAACCAAATGGACCCTAGCGGGTCCATTTGCACGCTCTCAGAAAAAAAAAGAAAATGTTGAAAATGGGTGGCATTCCCCTTTAAACATAGAAGCTTATGGAATGCTAAATAATGTAACTGTTTCTCTCCTCTCCCCAGACTTAAGATTTATGCTTTTTTGACGACAAAACGACTATTTAAAGTGTGTGTAAAGTGATGTGTTTTGTGCAATAGGGTGTTAAAAAGGTTAACAACTGCTATATCTAATCTAATAGTAAAGGTTTTACAGCCATGCTATAGTGTGTTCAGTCCAGGGGTGTAAACTTTATCCATAAACAACCAGTGTTGGGACAAGTGCACTACGTAACTTAACCGACAGAAATCACTTTAAACACACTTTAGCCAAACAGGGCAGTGTGATCAATCATACATGTATTAATAATATTGTGCGTGTGCGTGCGTGTGTGTGTGTGTGTGTGTGTGTGTGTGTGTGTGTGTGTGTGTGTGTGTTACAGATAACCCCATGTGATGACGGACCCCCTGATACCACACCAAACGGACCATCAATAATCCCCCACAGTGATGAGTAATTGTTCCATAGACCAGCTGTACAATCTGTTTGACTTTTGACCCGTCGGGGACAATGTTTGCCTCGTCCCTATGTATATACCAGGGGCGGATCGGCCATCTGGAGTACAGGGAGTTTTTCCCGGTGGCCTGTGCCACCTAGTGGCCTGGACAGGTTTTTTTTTTTTTTTTTTGAAAAGTCCAGGGCAGGCAAACTAGTGTTTCTATGCTTCAAAAAAGAAAAAGTGTCCTACACCAGAGCCTTCAAGTAGGGAGTTGCCATATTCCCGTTCACCAAATGGACCCGCAAGGGTCCATTTGGTTTCATTTTTACGCTCTCAAAGAGTTACATCTGGTTGAACCGGGGAAACCACAACCAAGCAAGAGTCACTTTTTTTCATTGTTGTCTGCTAACTTCACCACTTCCAACCTGATGCTCCTACCTGTGCTGTCAGGCTTGTCGTTTGTCAGAAACCTTTTGGGAAAGTGCAGATCTACAAGCCTGCTGCGATGCACCGTCCGTGAGAGCTTGTTAGATCTCCTGTCGTTCCACAAGGAGTAGCAAAAACTGTAAAACTGCATCATTGCTGGTCCGCCATGTCGAAATGTGGATCAAGGTTTTTTTTTTTTTTTCTTTTTCTGTTGTTACATAGTTCCAATCATTTCATAATCTTAACTGGGAATGAATGACAACATACTGTGTGTCATTATCTGTGCTGCTCAAAAATCAAGAAGTTTTTTATTTGTTTTTATTTTTTTAATTTGCCACTATAACTGTATACATCGGTTCAAGCAGTGAACTGTGTTGGTTCCTGATTATTCCATATAGTTTATGGAAGTCTCAGCCCAGGTAAACAGTGTTGTTTCTAAAGACTAAGACTGAAGACTAAGTCGCCTAAGGTTTTTGACATTAACCCTTTGTGTACTCAGCCGCGAGTTAAATCGATTCATTCTTTTTTTTTTTGTGCGAGATTAACTCACAGTGAAACCGAAGGCCAAGTGGGTCTATTTGGTTAAATTTCGCCAAATGCAGGTGAATAATTGTCAGTGAAGTTACTTTAAAATAGGTCTACAGTACACAAATAGAGAATGTAGAAAACTTTCTACAAAATGTGCATGTTCGCTCCAAATGATACCCAACATCAAATCGTTGACAAATTCTTTATTTTAATTTTAATAATTTAGGTCTGGAAGTCTAAATAAATGTCATCAAATGGTGGTCTGTGGCTCAAATGAAGGACTAAATAATTGACCTTGATATGAATATTCTTGAAAAACACTCATTTAAGGTATATTTAGAACTCATAAAAATATGCGATTAAATTGCGATTAATCAAAGATTAACTATAGGCAATCATGCGATTAATCGCAATTAAAATTTTGAATCGATTGACAGCTCTAGTTCTCATCTAACTTTCTGCTATGTGTTCGTGTGAAATGGGAGTCAAACTGTGATACAGTTCCAGTCAGATGAAGCATTCCATGCTGCGCATGTCAAACCCTGTTTATTTAGGAGTGTCACCGTTTTTATGGAACTGCCGTGGTTGTATCTGCATACACTGCCATTTATTGATGCAGAGGCGGATGTTTAGGTTATCTGTTATTGTTGTTTTTAACCCATTGTGTCCTGAGCAGATTCTAGTTTCTGATGCTAGATTGTAGTTCCTCATGTTAGATTCTAGTCCCCTACGGTAGATTCTAGTTCCCCATGCTAGATTCTAGTTTCTGATGCTAGATTC
The DNA here is from genome assembly GCA_039105355.1 of Benthosema pterotum. Taxonomy (NCBI): domain Eukaryota; kingdom Metazoa; phylum Chordata; class Actinopteri; order Myctophiformes; family Myctophidae; genus Benthosema; species Benthosema pterotum. The sequence continues at coordinate 48,283,889 of CM076985.1, forward strand.
TAGTTTCTGACGCTAGATTCTAGTTCCTCATGCTAGATTCTAGTCCCCCACGGTAGATTCTAGTTCCTCTCAGTAGACTGTAGTTTCTGAAGTTAGATTCTAGTTCCTGACACTAAATTCTAGTTTGTGACACTAAATTCTAGTCCCTGGCGTGAGGTTCTAGTTTTTCTGGAAAAATCTCTTTCTGTGTCAGTGATGCTTAACATATTTCATAGGAAGGACCCCCAGAAATATCTATTATTTAGCTGCAGAACCTCATCTAAAAACATGTTGTTCTAGGAGATCCCCCAGAAGCAAAGATTTGAGTTGAAAAATGTTCGCTTCCGAAATAATGTATTCCAAGATTTGCAGCACATTTTCACAATTTTTCAAAAATAGCAGAACTACAAGCTCATATCGCGCCACTCGGTGGCGCGATATGAGCTTGTAGATCTGCTATTTTTCAACAGCTAAAACACCAAAACGCGTTCAGTACACAGGGGGTACAGAGGGTTAAATTAATCCATAGGGTTGGATTTGTTCTCGTTATGATTCTGATGAGGTGAAATTGTTTTAATTTCAAAAGCTGATCATTAATAGCTGTGATTGGTGTGTGTGCGTGACACACCGCCGGTACCGTACAACCACCTCAGGCCGCGACCGGCCGAGCGACCCGCTATCTGTGGAACCATCCGGGTAATGTTTCCGACCAGGGGCGGATCTAGGCATGGGCATTTAGGGGGGCAATGCCCCCCTAAATGCCCAGTCTGCCCCACCACCAAACATAATGCCATGCAAAACAACCCCAAGATATTTCAAATTTCAAAGTGCTTCTATTTAAAATGATGTGAAACACTACTACTGCTACTAACTAACTACAGCTGTGTCACCACTAAACCAACAGCATTTCATCATTGAAAACAGAAAACTCTCTGAGTCAGACCTTTAGCTTTATGCATGCTGCGTGTCTGTTGCAACTTCAACAACAACAACTCATGTTATTATTGATGCTTTACTTGAATTATGAAAGTCCTGGAACTGAAAATGGTATGGGGGCGGCTTCATCGCCCGTGACGCTTCTCGCCACGGGCGCTGAAGCCGCACCCATACCATTTTCTCCTGCCCCCCCCCCCTCAATTGGGAAATGTTACATCCGCCCCTGTTTCCGACCCGAATGATTCCACAGATAAATACTGTACTGTGAAAAGAATCAGATCTACAACTAAGGCATATAATGATCTCACAGATCAGCTGTTTAATCTTTTATTTTGAAATTTTAGCCCAGGATGTTATTTTTGTAACCGGTGCCAGCTGCCCATAGAGCTGCGCAGTCCCGTCCCTTGTGACGTTGCCCCTGTTCCAGAAATGTATTCTTCATTCATTTTTCTCATAGACTTTTTAGAAAAAACGATTCATATGAAGACGATTACGCCGCGGACAAAGCCAACTCGGGTCGTGACAAATCATGACGACACACACAATGTTTTGGGACGATCAAATAACCCCTAAGATGAAAAAAAAAACGAAACAAAAAGTGTTGTATCCTGCCGTTTTCTACTTCTTGCTAACTAGATATTATATGATAATATTGTGTTTTGTCGTCACGATTTTTATCACGACCCGAGTTGGCTCTGTCTGCGGCGCTATCGTGGTTTTATTAAGCATTTTCCAAAAGTCTATGAGGAAAATGAATGAGGATTCCATTTCTGGAACAGGGGCAGTGACGTCACTGTGCAGGTCTATACCTCTATGCCTTAATTCAAAAAGAAAGATCATTATTAATAGGTTGTACTAATTATTATTGCATTATGGCAGGGGTTTTCAACAGGTGGTCCGGGGACCACCAGTGGTCCTTGAGAGGGTTCCAGGTGGTCTCCAGGCTAAATGATGGAAAGCTTACGTACCAGATGTAACTCTTGAGATTGTAAAAATGAAACCAAATGGACCCTTGCGGGTCCATTTGGTTTCATTTTCACACTCTCAAGAGTTAAAATATTCGTCATCTGAATCAGCACCACTTAATTAAGAAGTTTACACTGTTTCGTTTGCAAAATCAAGCCAGGAATTGTGGACAAAACAAAAAAAAACTTTTTTAGGTCTTTGTGGTGAAAATGTTATCAAATGGTGGTCCGTGGCTCAAATGCTGAATAAACGGTGGTCCCTGGTGTCAAAAAGGTTGAAAACCCCTGCATTATGGTATAAGTTCTCACTGAAAAAAGTGTTTTACCAATCGATAATCGTTCTTGTGCCTCCGTGAGCGAAGGACAGTGTTCATGAGATTCACTATTATGTGAATAGTTTTTAATTTATTTTTGTGAAATGGATGTGAATGGATGGCGCTAGGCGTCCCAAACAGACTCTATCATTACAGTTATTGGGTGCAATTCCCGATCGCTGTGGTGTAGCCAGGTATGGTGTAAGTCCTCTCATTGGCTGCATGGCAGCAAATCAGGTTTGGGGCCGTGCTCATTGGCTGCATGGCAGCAAATCAGGTTTGGGGCCGTGAGGTAGCCCGAAAGTATATACCACAAGGCCTGGGCCTGGGCCTACCAAATGATTATCCATAATAATTAAAACCAGTCATCAAGAGCTTCAACTCATGATGAACAAAGCCGGGGAGTACAGTAACATTTTTAATTGGGGGGGTCAGGTGATTTCTGGACCTTTTGACTTGAAGGTTTTAATTATTCTGGGTAATTATTTGGTAAGCTCAGGCCCAGGGCTGGTGGTATAGGCTTTCGGCCTACCCCAAGGCCCCAGAGCTGATTTGCTGCCATGCAGCCAATGAGAAGACTTACACCATAGCTGGCTACACCACAGCGATTGAGAATTGCACCCAATGATTGTGTATGAGAAAGTTGTAAATAATAAAATGTGCCTTAATGTAAACTTGTATACCGTATCGAGTGTGTCTCTTTGTATTTCTTTCTCCCATGATCCACGGGTCGCTGGTTCGAATCCCGGCTTCCAAGTATCCTTGGGCAAGACACTGAGTGAACAATTAAGCAGAGCTGCCGGAGCAGACAACCCGCAACACTCCATCAGGGGTTGACACTAAGGTCTCGGAGGGATTGGCACATGGGAAAATATGTGCCAATCCGCCCCTGTGTGGGTCTAAGCAGGCCTTGGCCGGCCGGGACCCTAGCAACCAGTGTTGCCAACTTTGCGCATTTGTCACTATATTTAGCTTTTTCCCCCAGACCCCCCCTAGCGCCAAAATGAGTGGGAAAAACTCCTGGCGGAAAATCTAGTGCTTTTTTTGCTGGTGAGTTGGGGTGAAATCGGTTGACAGGTGCCAGAGATAAAAACACTTGTTTTTCCCCATTTTTCATCCTATGATATGGAGCCGTAAATCATTTTACGCTCGCAAGAGTTAGTTTATATTTAAATGTCTGAGTTACCCGATTTTCCAGAATCTATACATTTAGAAAATGTAGGAGAACTGATATTTTTGACCAACATTTTGTCAGCTATTTCTCCTAAATTAGGCTCCCTGAGAGACCCTAAAATGCAGAATAAACAGTGGGTCCTGGTATGAAAATGGTTGGAAACCCACTGCTCTAGCGCATCCTAGTGCATTTTGTATTTTGGCGGTTGGTGTAGGATAAGGCAAAGCCACCCCCTATTTTTAGTGTTTATTTCTTGTGATATTTCTTTATAGCCCATTCTAATAATCCTACACAAGTTCACAATGGGAATAAAATAGTTAAAAGGACAATAGTTAAAAAAAAAGATGAAAGTTCATGCATATAGGCTATGTATTTTATTTTTGTCATTGTTTTATGTAATGGTTTATACTCAAATAATAGATTTCTTGCCTCCTTCAGTGCAGTCGCACTTTTCCGCCACAAGAGGGCAACACACTACAGTGAGAAGCAGGTTACTGCCAGTGTTGCCAACTTGGCGCATTTGTCACTATATTTAGCGCCTTTCCAGACCACCCTAGCGCCAAAATTAGTGAAAAACTCCTGGTGGAAAATCTAGTGCTTTTTTGCTGGTGAGTTGGGGCGAAATTGGTTGGAAAATATGTGCCAATCCGCCCCTGTGTGGGTCTAAGCAGGCCTTGGCCGGCCGGGACCCTAGCAACCAGTGTTGCCAACTTTGCGCATTTGTCACTATATTTAGCTTTTTCCCCCCCCCCCCCCCCCCCCCCCCCCCCCCCCCCCCCCCCCCTAGCGCCAAAATGAGTGGGAAAAACTCCTGGCGGAAAATCTAGTGCTTTTTTTGCTGGTGAGTTGGGGTGAAATCGGTTGACAGGTGCCAGAGATAAAAACACTTGTTTTTCCCCATTTTTCATCCTATGATATGGAGCCGTAAATCATTTTACGCTCGCAAGAGTTAGTTTATATTTAAATGTCTGAGTTACCCGATTTTCCAGAATCTAATATACATTTAGAAAATGTAGGAGAATTGATATTTTTGACCAACATTTTGTCAGTTATTTCTTCTAAATTAGGCTGCCTGAGAGACCCTAAAATGCATAATAAACAGTGGGCCCTGGTGTGAAAATGGTTGAAAACCCACTGCTCTAGTGCATTCTAGTGCATTTTGGATTTTGGCGGTTGGTGTAGGCTAAGGCAAAGCCACCCCCTATTTTCTTGTGTTTATTTCTTGTGATTATTTCTTTTAGCCCATTCTAATAATCCTACACAAGTTCATAATGGGAATACAAGTTAAAATAGTTAAAAGGACAATAGTTAAAAAAGGATGAAAGTTCATGCATATGTATTTTGTTTTTGTCATAGTTTTATGTAATGGTTTATACTCAAATAGATTTCTTGCCTCCTTGCAAATGCACAGACAGTGCAGTCGCACTTTTCCGCCACATGAGGGCAACACACTGCAGTGAAAAGCAGGTTACTGCCAGTCAGTCAACGGCAGTGTTACCAACTTGGCGCATTTGTCACTATATTTAGCGCTTTTCCAGACCCCCCTATAATAAGCGCCAAAATTTGTGAAAAACTCCTGGCGGAAAATCTAGTGCTTTTTGCTGGTGAGTTGGGGTGAAATTGGTTGACAGGCGCCAGAGATAAAACCCTTGTTTTTCACCATTTTTCCTCTTATGATACAGTCTGTAACTCTTGAGAGCGTAAAAAATTACGCTTAGTTAAATTAGCCTATATTCCAAACATCTGGGTTTCCTCATATTCAAGAACCTGCACATTTAGAAATGGCTATAAATAGCTATTTTGACCAACATTTTGCCAGTTATTGCCTGAGAGACTAAACTCAACATCAAATGATGGTCCTTCTGGGCTAAAATGCAGAATAAACAGTGGGCCCTGGCATGAAAATGGTTGAAAATCCACTGTGCTAGCGCATTAAAGTGCATTTTGGAAGTGCCACCACTAGTGCATTTTGGATTTTTGCAGTTGGCAACACTGGTCAACGAGGAAGTCAGTCAGTACATTCCCGTTGAGTGAATGAATGGATGAATGAGTAAATGGATGAATAAATGAGTGGATGGATGGATGAATGAATGAAGGATGGATGGATGGATGGATGAATAAATGAATGATTGAATAATGAATGAATGATTGGATGATTGGATGGATGAATGGATGAATGAATGAGTGAATGAGGGAGGGAGGGAGGAATGGATGAATGAATAATGGATGAATAATGAATGAATGAAGGATGGATGGATGGATGGATGGATGGATGGATGGATGAATAATGAATGAATGATTGGATGATTGGATGGATGAATGGATGAATGAATGAGTGAGGGAGGGAGGAATGGATGAATGAATAATGAATGAATGAATGAATGAATGAATGGGCAGAGCATTTCGTCTCATCGTGTGTGTAAATCGGGGTAATGTCTATGTTCCCTCAGCTCTATGTTCCCTCAGCTCTATGTTCCCTCAGCTCTATGTTCCCTCAGCTCTATGTTCCCTCAGCTCTATGTTCCCTCAGCTCTATGTTCCCTCAGCTCTATGTTCCCTCAGCTCTATGTTCCCTCAGCTCTATGTTCCCTCAGCTCTATGTTCCCTCAGCTCTATGTTCCCTCAGCTCTATGTTCCCTCAGCTCTATGTTCCCTCAGCTCTATGTTCCCTCAGCTCTATGTTCCCTCAGCTCTATGTTCCCTCATGCTTATGCACATGGAGACTCTTAGTTCTGTTGAATCATTAAGAATTATTCAAATTAATCACAGCTAATTAATACTGCATGTAAATTAATTTGTATTGTTCAGTCTTATGTCTCACACCTTCCTCTTGACAATACAACCCATATTCTATATATATATATATATATATATATATATATATATATATATATATATATATATATATATATATATATATATATATATATATATATTAGAGCTGTCAATCGATTAAAAATTTTAATCGCAATTAATCGCATGATTGCCCATAGTTAGCAGTGGCGACATTAGGGTTCAGCCATGGGTGCCGATATCAAAAGGGCCCTCTCAGCGTGCGCTCACACATGCGCGTGCAGAGGTGTTTGTCAGATAATTTGGATCGTTTGGGAAGGCTCTCTTTTACGGCCTATATTCTCGTCCTATCCCACCTTGACTAATAAAAATCAACAAGCAACATTACATTATAAGGTTGAATACTAATAGCCAGAAAATTATAACAAGAGTCTACCAATCAGCCAACCATGCTATGGATAAGCAGGTGAAGATGAATGGATTTATTTAGATAAATGTATTTTGATAGATGAATACAGACATCCCACCCTAGAAAAAACTAAAATATATTAACATTTAGGGCTATGCCACACATGATAAGTGATTAACATATCCTACCATAGATTATATGGTTGCAGTGGCTGTTTTTTAATCAGTAGAGTCAGTAGGATTGTTATTTGGTTACAGTTCCTGTCACCTATGTTTTAAAGCTAAATTAAAATATATGATAAACACATAAGATAAGCATATTAAGCTCTTTGTGATTTTATATTGAGGACTTATAAATAGCTCTTGATTATATTAAGATTATATTTTATAAATATAATTGATTATATATAGGCCTAGAGTAAAATAGATTATACTGTGCAAACAGACTGAGATCATGTAATTAGCTCCATATACACAGCTGTGTCGTATTCCATATTATAAGAACGGGGAATCCCCGATATGCACGGCACGGGGCACAGAGACAGTGCATGGAGAAAATGCGAAAAATTTTCCCCTCTCCTTTTGTGTGATAAATGCATACTATAAACGCATGACCTATATAGCAACTGAAAATATACTTGGATATACTTGGACCACACTTGGAATTATTGAAATCGGGTGAGAATGGCCTGAGAGTTTTTAGATTGGAATCTCAAAAAAATCTCAGCGGACTTTCAAAAGGTAAGCACAGAGTCGAGCAGCAGCGACAACTCCGTTCTCTTTAAGTGGCCAGTCCAAGGGCGGCCATTCTACATGGACTTCTATTGAGGATCGGGACAATAAATAGGGACCAACATGCTGCACAAACAGCTCTCGAGCGCTTAGTTTCTGACGCCTCAATGTCGCAGCTTTGACACTAGCCATCTTTGTACGTCTGACTGTAAGGTTGCTGTTTTTTAGATGAAAGTAAAGTGACATTAGCTCATCTCCCGTATGCTGCTCGCGTGGGCCCCACGCGACAAGATATATTTTAATAAAAGGAGAAGGAAAAAAGTCTGTTTGGGCCTCGGGGCCCCCTAGAGTGGCGATGGGGCCCATGGGTGCCACGCACCCATTATAAATGACGCTAGTGATAGTTAGTCATTGATTAATCGCAATTTCATCGCATGTTTTTATGAGTTCTAAATATACCTTAAATGAGTGTTTTTCGAGAATATTCATATCAAGGTCAATCATTTATTCTTCATTTGAGCCACAGGCCACCATTTGATGACATTTATTTACGTAGACTTCCAGACCTAAATTAAACAATTTGATCCCAGTGCGCATTCGGACGTTGATTAGACGTCTTTTTAGGGTCATTTTTGGACGTCGGATTTTGGTCGCTGGGAGGTGCAGAACGTGGGTTTTTGTTACGTCTTTTTCTGACGTCTCCTGGACGTTCAATTCTGACGTCAACAGGACCACTATATAAGGTCTAATTTTAGTCCAAATGTGGTCGTTATGGACGTCTTTTAGACGTCAAATTATAACCAATTCTAGACCGTTATCATGCTGCTATAGACTCTGCATAAACTGTAGTCCTTATTTTCAGGTTGTGGCCCATTTCCTGATCATTTTCCTTACTTTGATTGTCTCAACAGCAGTGTTAATTGTTGCTGAGCCAAACAAGAGTAAGGAAAAAAATGAACTGGACTGTCAAATTGGTGCCACCTTCTGAAAACCAGGATTACAATTATGCACAGGTTTATAAAAACATCACAATTTAAGGATTACAACAGTTTACAGAGAAAAATCAAATCAATGCACTCAATTTTATTAACTTTTTCCACAGAAATCAAAATGTTTTGAACACCTCCCTTCCAATCAAATAATTTGTACAGTTACACTCCAACATTTGCTTTCAAGATGCATACATTTGCATGGGATGATAGCGTTGTTTCTCTTTCAAGGTAACAAAATGGTCCAAGAAGGAAAGCACAAGTTTTTGATTTAATACCACAGGAAATCCTCTGTTTAGCTAGGTCAGGGGTTTTCAACAGGTGGTCCGGGGACCACCAGTGGTCCTTGAGAAGGTTCCAGGTGGTCCCCAGGCTAAATGATGGAAAGTTGGTTAACCAGATGTAACTCTTGAGAATGTAAAAATGAAACCAAATGGACCCTTGCGGGTCCATTTGGTTTCATTTTTACACTCTCAAGAGTTAAAATATTCATCATCTGAATTAGCACCACTTAATTAAGAAGTTTACACTGTTTTGTTGGCAAAATCCAGCCTGGAATTGTGGACGAAATCAAAAGAATTCTTTAATTTTAGGTCTGAAAACGTAATCAAATGGTGGTTAAATGGTGGTCCTTGGCTCAAATGCTGAATAAATGGTGGTCCCTGGAGTCAAAATCTTTGAACATTATGTCCACACAATGTTTTAACTCAAATATTTTGCTTTTGGGGCGTTCTTGAACTCCAAATTTCCAGATGTGGTCAGCAGTCAAATACAGTTGATTTAAATTAGGTTCAAAATAAACCAGTGACCAGTCAATCACAACCAGTGAACTTGCAGTGCACATAAACAGGTAAATACCAAGAGTAAAATTGCTTCATTTTGAAAACAAAAATAAAAGCAGAACAGCTTACATAAACTGAATTTGACAGTTAACAGTCCTCAAGTACTCCACAACAGTCACTAGAACCTTGAACAAGAACAGATCTTATTTATTTTTTTCTTTTACACTGCAGTGACTGTAAAGGTCACCAAATTACGGTGCGTGTCCCTCGCCAGGTGCACGTCCCTCGCCAGGTGCACGTCCCTCGCCAGGTGCACGTCCCTCGCCAGGTGCACGTCCCTCGCCAGGTGCACGTCCCTCGCCAGGTGCGTGTCCCCCACCCGGCGTACGATCCTTCCTGGCTGGAGCATGTTTTAGGTGGTCTCCTGCATACTGTTTGATCCCTTGCTCTGTAGCCTCAGGGTAGACCTTCAGGACTGCATCTGTAGAGTACAATAGCTAAATTACATATGTGCAAAGGCAACATGCAGTCAGACAATCCTCATATTCATGCAAAAGGCGTTGCCTGAAGCATAATACAGTCAGCTACCTTCTACATTTAACCAGCACAGTATTTAAAATGTTATGTCAAACCCACAGTAGACCGCAGTTTTAAAAAAGTCAACATGGATATGTTTTGCTAGTCAACTCTTTTACAGATACTAGGTGGCAAATTTTCTGTCCTTGGAGAACCTGAAATATGCGGCTTACCTCGAGCTGCTCTATACAGGTTGGTCTTCGCAATAGCATGCTTGCCTTTATTTCCCTTCCCCAACATGTTACACTGGGCCTGCATGCCGCTACTGAAGAGCCTGAAGAAAAAACACAAATTACATTTAAAATAATATTAGGATTATTTGTTACCATTCTAGGTCCCCCAGAATGGTCTCTTTTTAATGCCATTACAACAAATCTCTTCACCAAGAACAGGTACACAAGCTCACCTTTCAAAACCTTTCAAAACCACAGCTTACACAAAACATCAGACAAAGGGTTATATTGAACCCTTTGTGTTGTAGGCACATATTGAAACACACCTGTCAAGCACCTTGAAGACACAATCCTTTACGTCCTTCCCCCCAACACGAGATAGCTGCAGCACCTGTTGAAATAGGTTAATGTAAACTTTGACATACCAGAGAGGAACATTAATATAGTGCAAATGCATCAAATTTATTAGCGTACCAGGGTATTATAAGCCTGGACATCACCAATCCGTTGCTCCTCTCTCTCGAAGTCCTCCATGCTCTTAATCGTCTCGACACAGCTGGCTGAGGAGTTTGCTGAAGACATTTCAGCTTTGGCAATGCGTCTCACCTCATTGCGAATTTCTAATAAGATAGCCAACGACTTCTTCTGGTATACTGAAAAGAGAGATAAAGAACACACATGGTATTGATAAAATTATTATAGACACCACCCAACAACGTTACACTGCTATTTGAAGAGCAGTTTGTGTTCTGCTGAAAAAAAAAACAAGGGGCAAGAGAGAAGAGATCAGAGAAGTCTTGTCCTCATTGAAATACTGTAGCTCAGAACGTACCCGCTGGTGCCAATGGGAACCTATCAGTCACTTCTCCTATAAAAAAATAAAAATAAAAGAATGGATGTTTTAGAAATGACTAATATTTTTTTTGCATTCAACTTCTCCAGATGACCACAGAATTGATTTGAAAAAAATAAAAAATAAATAAATAAATAAATAATAATAAAATCTGACATAGTCAAAACCTTTAAATGTGACAACTCACCATGCCCGGTGGTGTCCCTGCACACCCTACTACGGCTGGAGTTGTGGGCATGTCTGGACCAGACATGGTGAGTAGAGCCATTGCTGGAGCGGCTGCTATGCCGAGACTCGTGGCTGGCCGTGGAGCCGTGCCGGTATCTGACATCGTGTTGGGAGGTACTACTGTGCCTTGAACTGTGTCTGGATCTGGATCTAGATCTAGATCTGGAGCTAGAAATGTATTAGACATTTAATTATTGGTTACTACGACAATACCATGTCACTGAAAAAGAGTAGATCAATCACATATCCTGATACAAATATAGTTCAATGCCTAGACCAAGCTGTGCCTTAGAACATTACACTGTACCTGAAGTGATGGGCATGCTTTTCAGAAGCTCTGGCTGTTTCCTTGTTTGCTTGTGGAGTTCCTGAAGAACACAAATGTTCTGAGAATTAACATGGCTGATAAATTATTAAGCAAGACGCATCTTAAAATATGACTGATACTCAAGAGTGAGGGTTTCTCTGCTTTGAGGGCTTGCATGTCAAGAGCCTGAATGTTCTTAGATTCAATATATCGATTTGTATACAAAGGTAACCGTTTACGTGAAGCATACTCACTTGATGTGTCCCTGCGCCGAGGTATGTGTTGAGACCCTGAAGAGAATGGGTCGCTGCACACAGTTGATTGCTGTGTCTCACTTCTCCAAGGTACTCCATGACGCGAGCCTCAAATAGAAGAATAACGTTAGATTACAAATATTGACTCCTAAACCAGGAGCCTGCAGAGAAGAATGTTTAGATTACATATTTTCTTTTAAGGATAACATTGTTTTTACTTTAGACACAATCCACCAATTTCTTTGGTATTTACACTAACATAAGTCACATCTGCCCTCTCCTTTAAAACCAGAAGGTCACAATTCAAATGTGATGGTACTCACTTGGAAAGGATAGTTCCCTGCGCCGAGAGGATTCTGAACTCTGTTCTCTGTCTGCATCTCTTCTGCGAGGTTCTCTGTGTACTGAGCCTGAAGACAAAGAATGTCGTTAGATTCAATATATTGATTTCTAAGGTCACCGTTAAAAATTTGGCACACACTCACCGTGTGTAGACATTTTCCTCTGAGGTGTTACTTTCTGTTGAGAGGTGTGAGGTGTGCGATGGTCACGTTCTGAGGCTGAAAAAAAGATAAAGAATGTTGTTAAAGAGTGTCATTAGATTCGATACAATGATTTTCAAAAAGGACACCACTGTTAAAATGTGATACTGACAGTGCGTGGACTTTGCACTGCCGTGAGGTGTTAATTTCTGTTGAGAGGTGTGAGGTGTGCGATGGTCACGTTCTGAGGCTGAAAAAAAGATAAAGAATGTTGTTAAAGAGGGTCATTAGATTCGATACAATGATTTTCAAAAAGGACACCACTGTTAAAATGTGATACTGACTGTGCGTGGACTTTGCACTGCTGTGAGACACCTCGGCATGCTCCAACTCTAAAGACACAGCATTCACCATGTTATCCAATAGACCTTCCAGGGCTGAAACGTGAATGAGTCTGTTCATATATACTTAAGAAATCACAAACTAAATTAATTCACAAGCATCGTGTGACACCTTGTCCTGAGTGGACTTAAACAACAGGAGAAGTGTACTCACATGGAGACATTTCCCTGCCCTGGGAACAGTCTGTATAATCCACTGGGAAAGACATGACTTGACTTTCAGTTTCTGAAACATAAAAATCTGCTTGTAACTGCCTTCATGTTGTGTTAACCCAATATACCATTATACTAATACACTATACTTAGTCTTTTATAAATTGACAGCAATACTCACCATTGCTGAAAAGTGTTTGGCTGGACAGCACTTTGTTTGGTGGGACAGGAAAGGAAGGCAGCCTGGCACCTATGGATGGAATATAAAGTAAAAGCATTAAGAATAGACCTCATAATCAAATATTTGTTATTTTGACAATGGACTTATAATTTAGATAGTTACCCTTCACACTCTCCTCCACATCCGATTCTGTTACAGTACAAAACATTAAGGAAATATGAATGACTACAACGTAGCCCCCATCACATTCAGATCAGATTCAGGAATTATTTGGGAACCATACCGTAATCCTCTACATAGTCCTCAAGTCTTTTTTTTAGCATGTTTCCTCTTCCCTCTCATGACCACTTCCTCCTCTTCCTCCTCCTCCGCTTGGCTGGTCATGTTGCAGTTGTCACAGTCACGAATTTTATCTAAAAGTTATACAGAGAGTAAACATCAATTCAAGTCAGTGTTCTTGGCAGCCAATTTCAATTTTAGTCTTCTAAATGGTTCTCATTTAGTCTTAGTGACATTTTAGTCACCTGGAATGTGTTAGTCTAGTTTTAGTGAACTAAATAGGATTTCGGTCAACTAAATCTACCATTGATTTAGTCGACTAAAATGTGTTTTGGCAGTCATTGATGCCTTCGTAATGACTGATTTCAGTGCTGAAAATAGCTGATCTACAAGCTCGCAGCATGGCGCATTCTGAGCTTGTAGATTGGCTATTTTTAGCATGAAACTTGTTTTTTATTCATACTGGATCTCTTGTTCACTAGTCCCTTCCTAACATTTTAGTCTAGTTTTTATTTGTTGACGAAGTCAGCTGTAGTTTGGCATTATAGGTTAGTTTTAATTTAGTTTCCATTTAGTTTTTCGGCAATGAAAAATGGTAGCCGACGAAAACTTTGTTTTAGTCGACAAGAACACTGATTCAAGCACTTTTACTTAAACTAAGGAAATTATCTAACAATACTTGCCTGAAGTCATCTTTATCTTCACCAACGGGTATGTAAGCCACTCATCTTGGGGATCCAATTTCTTCCTGTAGGCCTTACCCGCCGTTTTTGTATCATTTGGCCATCTAATGGTTTTCTGACTATGGTCAATCCAATTGGAAGGAATTGTACCTTCCGTCTCCTTTCCATCTTCTATCCAGACAGCTCTGGCATACATGACCTGAAAAGGACAACACACGTGTTACTAAGCAAATTACGCATGAAAAAAAAAAAAAAATACACCATGAAACATATGAATCAACAGATAAACGGTCATGTCACTACAGGGCAAGAACTGGAATTGGCCTGGACTGATTACAGAAAACAGATCAGAAATAACTACATTAGAGTGCAAGCCAGCTAGGTGAGGTTAAAAGTGAGGTTAGATGCAAGAGGGGTGAGGTGAAGATTGTTTATCTACGGCAGAGGGAGTTGGGGTACATTGGGAGATGTGATTGGCAACAGAACAAATCAAAGAAGTACATTAGAGTGCAAGCCAGGTGAGTTTAAAGGTGGTGTTGGATGCAAGATGGGTGAGGTGAAGACTGTTCATCTGCGGCGGAGGGAGTTGGGGTACATTGGGAAATGGTATGCTGCATGCAATAAGAACAAATAGAAGATTTATGCGTTTGCGGAGACATGCAGGCGATTGGGGAAGGTGCAGCTGTGGTTGTGACAAGCGGCAAGAAAAATAAATATAACCTTCAAATCTTCAATATTGTTGTTCCCGACCATGGCGAAGGGGTAAGAGGACACAGCCATTTTCCTGTGGGAGGCAAGCCACTTTGCGGAGAAGATCCGTCTCCCGCAGTAATGCTTTTTTTTCCTGCCCTGACCATTTTCTGTCCAAACTATGTTAAGTAGTTTGGAGCTACATGGTTGTTCAAACAGTGTTGATGTGTGCCGCTGATCCAGAATCTCACAAGCTAATGTCCCGTCTACATTCTTCTGTCTGACAAAAGCATATCGGTCATCGTTCAAGAGAAAACAACAGTCCTTTTCCTTAACAGAAACTATTACTTTAGGATGAACCTGGCCACTGTTCAATTTGGAATGCTCAATTTCTGACAAACGCCTGGTGACTTGCTCCAGAGGACTTCTACCACTCCTGACAAGTTTCTTGATGGTTTGCAGGTAGTTTTCAAAGGGAAAACAGGAAATGTCATTTAATGAACATTTAAAGTGGCTGACATCTTCATGGAGATGGGTTAGACCATGTATGTTGTAAACAGGAAATGTTGTGCCATAAAGGGCGGGACAACACTTGACAAAGTGTTCAATGAGTTCTTTAGCATAGGGGAGGTAACTATTCCGAGTGTTCTCATCTGACTCGAGCATTATCGATATGGCTACCGTCAAGGACAAGAAATGCTTGTATATATCAGGGGACACAATATTTCTTAAAACCACAGGTCCTGTGTAGAGCAAAAACTGACGTAGTTCAGTGGCCTTCCACCTATCCAACTCCTGTAAACCCCGGGGTTGACGAGCAAACTCGCTTGGCATCTTCCCTCGCAATGCAATTAGTCGTTGGGATATTGCCTCCTTCTGCCTCACAGACAAACGACAAATCTTTGGGCCACGGGTTAAGAACATTAAAATGCGTCGGACTACGCCCAAGCTGACCATATGCATATAATCTAAAACGAATGTGCTAACACATGGTATTCCTGCCGCAATGAAGGGGCTGGCACCAGTTTGGTGGTTGCTATACTCCACTCTAGAAAAAGAATCATCGTTTCGAGCAGCACAGTCCTGGTCTGTGAAAACGATTCTATTCTCAACATAATCACCTCTGACAACACATCTTTCACAACTGTTATAGGCATTATGATTCTTAATACATTTTAGGTATGACCTTGCTGGCGCATCACAAATCAGAGCTTCAATATGAACGTTGTAGGTCCGGCCTTCAAAAACAATCCCATTGGCTTTAAGATGCCTATACTCACTCAAAAAGTCATTAAGATAATCCTCAATTGGACTCGGCTTGCTAACACCACTGAAAATAGCAACAATGAACGGTTCAAAATGACCCAACTGTGCCAATATTGGCCAGAACTGGACACCACTACTTTTGTAAAGCGGGATGCCATCAATGTTAATCTTGAGCTTTACATCATTGCCTTCGATTCGACTTAAAAAACGGCAGATGCCCTTTTCTAAACCGTAATATTTGTACTGCCCCCCACATTTATCTTCAGTCGTATTACGTTTTGGTGTCGCAAGTAGTGTCCTGGCATCTGCAGGCAATAAGTGTCCTTGTTTTCTTAATATGGACAATAGCTCATTTAGTGATCTGTGTGTTTCTTTGTTTTTTATGGCCCACTGCCTCAACTCCTCTTCAAAGCCAACAGCCACTTGAACTTCATCATTAATTTCCTGTTCTGTGTCAGTAGACCAATAATCAATGTCAATGTCTGTGTTGAGGTCAAAACTCTCTGGGGTCCCTGGAATACTGTCTCTGTTATCAATGCTTTGAGTAGCAGGAACATCTATGTCTATGTCAGAATGAGTTCCCATCTCTGGAACAACATCATCATCGCTCTCTGAGTCCTGTAGAAGTAGATCCATTTCTCTTTTGCGTTTTCGCCAATGCCTCATGTAAGCAGCCATCTGTAAACAGACGGGAGTCTATATGAGCTTAATGTAATTGCTTGTTGGTCAGTCGTTACATTTCTTTTTTAAGGGGAGGGAGAGAGAGAAGGGGAGAGATACGCAGCAAAGGCAGGGCTTGACACTAACACTTGCCCGCTTGCCCGGGGCAAGTAAAAAAAAAAATGGTGGGGCAAGTGAAGACTGCTACCTGGTTGCCCGATCAGGCAAGTGTGCAACATAGTGCACTATAACACAACACAAGATAAATTTGTATTGAAGGCAGACATTGCACTCACCCTCTGTAGGCACGTTTCCATAAGCCCTCTTTTTGCGCAAAAACGGCTCTTGCGAAGAGAATGTTGAATGGAAACACTTCAAAATGCGAATAAGTTTCCATTTTGCGCAAAAATATTTTCTCGCTGAAAGGTGCCGTATTTTGGAGCGTATCGAAAGAGTCTAATGCGCAAATGAGGTATGGAAACAGCTTGCGAAAATACTTTGTATTGAAAAGCACTGGCACGCATTATAGCGCATTTGAAGAGTTCTGGTCTGCCGTTGAGAGCATTGTTATTTGTTAATATAAGTTACCGGGTATATTTCTACAAAACCGCTCAAAACGGACGAGGGCCGTGCGCACAGAGACATCCAAGCCAAGGGGACTCACGTACATGGCCAAAACGTTCAGACACCCATCGCGTTTGTTCATGAAAATATATTCCTATATTTACAGTAGGCTATCTGTATCATCATGCATGATAGCTAAGACACGCAAGTGATAACAGACATAAACAGCTGTTTTACATGACCGGGCTCTGCCCTTATAGATATTATTCCGTTAATAATGTTCAAAACTTTTCCCTCGCACATGTCACGCTGCAGATAACATGATGTAGTCTACAATATCACAAAGTAGACACACCAAATCAGTAGGCTACCGAGTCTCACAAGCGCTCCGGTTCAGGAAAACAGTGAGTTGTGTAGATTATGTATTAGGATTGTAGGCTATATTAATTATTGTTTTTGCTACTAGCAGAGCCAGAACAGCCTCTGCACAGCACAACGGACCTATAGGTCAATAGGAATAAAGCAGGCAGTCCGTGTGTAAAGCCTAAATTAATTTCAAAAATAAAAATATATGTAAAATAATAACCATACGTATCACGTTACTGGCAAAACTGTACCACCTATTGCTTGTTTCATGAACCTATTTTGTTTTCCCTAGACTCCCACTAGTCGCATTTCCTCAGTTAATGGAAACAGCGGACAATTCGCTCTTCTTTTTTCGACTTAACTAACATACTCTTCCTATTTTCGCAAAGGTTTTATGGAAATGTGGCTTGTGTCTTTCCCTGCTTTCTAGCTGTCCACAATTCCAGGCTGGATTTGGGAAACAAAACAGGCAAATTAACATACACATCAAAATGACCATTAATCTTCTACATTCTCTAGTTGTGTAGACCTGGGCTAATTAAGATGGTGAATTTTAACTCTTGAGAGTGTAAAAATGAAACCAAATAGACCCGCAAGGGTCCATTTGGTTTCATTTTTACGTTCTCAAGAGTTACATCTGGTTAACCAACTTAACTGGGGACCACCTGGAACCCTCTCAGGGACCACTGGTGGTCCCCGGACCACCTGTTGAAAACCCCTGGTTTAAAGCACCCAAGTAGGAAGTATACTTAAATGCAAAATTTACTATATATATATTTTGGGGGGACTTGAACACGCAGCACACTGTCAGGCCATCTAAAGTTATTATTTTTATTTTTTTGTACTAAGATCAAAGTTTCTACTTTTTTAATATGATTAAAAAACTATTTTAGCCAAAAAAAAAAAAAAAATAATAATAAAAAAATAATAATAAATACTTTAAATGGCTCTAAAACAGGGGTTTTCAACCTTTTTGACACCAGGGACCACCATTTATTAAGCATTTGAGCCACGGACCACCAATTGAGGACTTTTTAGCACCAAAGGCCTAAAACTAAAGACTTCTTTTGGTTTTGTATCCAATTCCAGGCTGGATTTTGCAGACAAAACAGTCTAGACTTCTTAATTAAATAGTGCTAATTCAGATGATGAATATTTTCACTCTTGGGAGCGTAAAAATGAAACCAAATGGACCCGCAAGGGTCCATTTGGTTTCATTTTTACGCTCCCAAGAGTTACACCTGGTTAGCCAACTTTCCATCATTTAGCCTGGGGACCACCTGGAACCTTCAAGGACCACTGGTGGTCCCCGGACCACCTGTTGAAAACCCCTGGTCTAAAAGGAAAACAGCCTTGGGAGGCATGAGGACCAAAGCACCAGATTCTATCACATTTGTTTTGTTTTCAGCTATTAAGCATTTTCTGGGGGGTCCCTGGAACTAAATATTTTGAGATGTGGGGTCAGTGCCCATATACATGTCATTTTGGGGGTCCTTCACATGAAAGGGATTGAGCACCATTGACTGATTTTCAAAACTACAAGCAAAAACATGATTTCCATGTGTCCCATGTTTGAATAGAGCTTGTTAACCACGGATTTATTTATTTTTATATAGTAGCCTAATGCCATGTTGCGTTTGTATTGTGAGAGCTATACATGTGTGAAAAATCTCTAGAAACACACACTATAAGGAGCTAAATAGAGTCTCGCCACATGTAATGTATACCAGGGAAACCGGTAAACAGATAATTGTTAACAGGACATGCAAACTAAAACATGTCTGCAAACTAATTCTCACCCCTGCGACACACGCAGGCCTGCACATTGACAAAGCTAGCCGTGGGACAGTGGGGGAAATGGGAAAACAAAAAGAAAGAAAAACATTCACAAATTAACATACATAACTACTTTAGCAGCTACGATATGCTTCGTATCTCTCGCCATCCATATACATTTGGCTGGGGCCAGCTATATTTGCTTCACTCGATCGTGTTAGCAGTACGGTACCGTAGCATTAGCTTATAGGCACAGGAGTGTATCAGGCTCGGTGCTCGGCGCTAGCTAGCTTAGTTAGCATTAGCTAAAACTTATATTATCGACCGGACAGGGCCATGTGTTATTTGTTTGTTCATTTGTTCACGTCAACGTTGCAGTCGTGTATATTTAACTTACCTTAAATTGTAGACGGCAGTTCCTAAAAGATTCTTCTTTATAACTGTTGCGTGGTGCGTAGTGTAGTAGGGGACTTAGAGGGCGACGTTTCCAGTGACCGTGTAGGAGCTAGTACTGCTGTAGCATAGCCTACTGTTCTTCCCGGGCGATACCGCGTGGAATTATGGGTAAACCAGTCCTCATCCAATAACAAGCAGTGCATTATTTGCTCAGCCAATCAGAGTGGTCTTTCGAGTGACTGGGTTGGACCACACAAAGATTTATTATTTAATAAATATAAACAATTTAGAATGTGTTGTTCATTATTTTTCCAATGAAAAATGAGAAAATAGTATATCCTAATTTAATGACTGATGTTATGCCACATAGAAAAAATAATAAGACAAAATTTAATAAGACATAATATGTTAATTATTTTTCAAATCGCAAAAACGGTGGTAATATTTTCTGTTTGAAAAAAAAAAGTTTTCTTTCCTGGACCTGTTTAAGACGTGCAGTGGACGTAAAAAAAAGACCAATTCTAGACCGTCAAATAATGACTTTATATTGACCAATATTGAGGTATTTATGGGGTCAGAATAAGACGTCATAATAACTTACTATATTTAGACGTCATATGGACGTCTAAATCTGGTAGATGACCGACGGACGCAATATCAACCTTAAAATGACGTCACGGGGACGTCGAATGTTTAGTGGGATGTTGGTATCATTAGGAGCGAACATGTACATTTTGTAGAAATTTTTCTACATTCTCTAATTGTGTAGATCGACTTATCTTATAATGTAACTTACCTGATGCAGATATTTAACAATTATTCACCTGAATTTGGCACATATATACACACACACACACACACACACACACACACACACACACACACACACACACACACACACACACACACACACACACACACACACACACTGTGTCCACACTGCAACGTGTTATGTTGAGGGTGAGTTTTAGAGATAGTGTTAAGTATTTTTTTTAACAATGGGAGGACAGAACAGTGCGGTTTTGGATCAATGGTAGCCCTTATTGGTTACCCTGATTGGCTTCTTCCCCCATTGCATGCACCGGTTCGGTGGTGTCCACCCAGTATTCCGACCTCCCATAATTCTGAAAAAAGCCAAAAAATAAGAACTCCCATAGGTCCGACATCCCGTTTTTCCCACCATCGGAAGAACAGGATTTTGGGATTATGGGAAGTCGGAATTATGAGAGGTCGGAATAATGACATGGTCGGTATACCCTGAAATCCATCCAGTGGAAAAGGTTCTGGGTGTGAAATCTGTTTGCGATTAAAAATAGTAAATTGTTGTATTGTTTCTGTGATTAATCACATCACATCACATCACATCTACTCAGTTGGAGTAACACAGGCAAAACAGTTTTGACACCATCACAGAAGATCCGCAAGCTCATATTGCACCAAACTTCACAAGATAGTTGCTTACTACTACCGCAATGTTCTTAGCCACTAATTGCGCTCCTACTGCGTCCACAGCGGCTAATATAAAATAAAGTAAATTAATTCCTTGGAATATCGTGACGTCAAAAAGCTACGGTCCAGACCTAGCACAACTGGGTGCAACTCTACCAGAGCCATAGAGAAAGGCAGAGTTGCACCACACAGAAAGGCAAATAACCCAGAGTTGCGACATCTCCGTTCACTTCCATGGAAATGTGTAATGGTGGCTGCTCTACATACTTTTATTCAGCATTGGGACAGCTATCTGTGACAAGTCCTCAGGCGACAGCCCAGCTTTAATTCTCTTAAACCACTTAGTCCATGTTGCACGGGCACGGCCGCTGTACCACTTTACTTTAAATAGTTTTGTAGTATGCCTAATAGTATCCATGTTACACGAGCATGGCCGTTGTGAATCACGCTCTACTTTAAGTAGGCCGCTCGCTGTTTTCTGCCCCCTCAATGTCGCAACTGCTCTACTACTGGCTGTAACATCGACCCCTCCCCTTCCTTCATTCATTGTAGCCGCAAGCAGATCACTGTTGTTTCCCGTGGAGTTGGACAAGAAAGCGACCATCACTTTCAATCGTCCCGGACCTGAGTTTTATTTTTCTACGATGGGTGCGGGATAGTCCTGTGCTTACAGCGAGACCTATCCCACCCCACGCCACCGTCAGACGCATGTCCGCGCTGCGCCAAGGATTTATTGCCGAGCGGTGAAACTGTGTGTTTTTGAGTAGAAGATTTGAGCGCACAGACACAAATCTCCCATCGTAATGCAGACGTGTGATTTTGAAAACGTGACTTCGTGGCCAATATCAACTACATGCATACACGTTTGAGCAGTGGTCGGTGGTCCCCGCACTGATGTTGCCTGTATGGAGCAGTCTGTCATCAAGTTGATAGATTAGGTCGACAATAATAATAACCAATGACGGTTGTTGTGTAGGAATGAAGAGACGAGGGCAGCGGCAGCCCCAGGCAAATACAACTTTAGTTTAGTAGCCTAAAGCAGGGCTTTTCAACAGGTGGTCCGGGGACCTCCAGTGGTCCATGAGAGGATTCCAGGTGGTCCACAGGCTAAATGATGGAAAGCTGGTTAACTAGATGTAACTCGATGTCTAGTCTCTCAGACCCAAAACTAAGGATTTTCAAGTTGGAGTTACAATTTAGGAGAAATAAACTGGCAAAATGTTTGCACTCCAAGGTTTTTCACCTGTGCCAATACCTACAGTACCTACACGTACAGCTTTACTCAACTGAAAAACTAAGTTAAGAAGAGTAAAAAGAAGACAAACGTGTGGTCACTGTACGAGTGAAACCCAGTTTAAACACTGTGTGGACTGTACAGTCCCTTTCAAGCAGGGAATCTGCAAATTTAATTGAAGAGCTTGACAATGTTGTTCTCAAAATAATGATTCTTTTCTAATTGTGTAGATTATTGTCTCCACCGTAAGGTGGTGATTATAATTCGCACCCTGTCCGTCCGTCTGTCCGCGCACGTCCGTCATTTATACACTCTCAAGTGAAAACTTAAAATTGTTGTCTCCACCGTAAGGTGGTGACTATGGAACGCACCCCGTCATTCCGCCCCTGTCTGTACCCCGTCATTCCGTCCCCGTCATTCCGTCCCGTGTGTGATGTAATGATGACGTCATAGATCTCATAGCTGAGCCGGACGGTGGAGACCTGTACCCCGTAGGGGCACAACTCTTGTTTGTATTTGTCCTTTTTTTCTTATTGCAGTGTCTATTGTCTTATTGCACTGGGGAACAATGGAAACGTTAGTTCATCCCTGTACTGTAGGCTATATGTCCTGACATACACTGGAGTGACATAAAGAACCTTGAACCTTGAAAATATTCATCATGTGAATTAGCCCACGTCTACACAACTAGAGTATGTAGAAGATTAATGGTCATTTTGATCTACTGTATGTTTGACTGTTTTGTCAACTTCTAGATGACGTAACTAAAACATGCTTAAAAAGCGGTATAGGTCAGTGATAGCTGCTGTTCAGCATCAGAATATCAATGACCATGCAGAGTAGAGTCCTCTTGCGCCGCTATGCGCTCACCCTCGCTACCATCCTGCTGCTCTTGTCCTGTCTCCTGGCCTGGGTCTTGGTCTTGGTCTGGCATCAACACCGGCCCGGTGGTCTTCAGGATGGTGCCGGTTCAAAGCCCCACGACCAGACTGCGGCGCCTCAGCCAGAAAGGTTCAACGTAAGCGGCTGGATCCAGACGGCCGGTCTGCCGGCGTCCTCTTGGCCTCTGGCGCCACCAGGAGCAGCCAACAATGGCAGCGCGCCGCCGTTGCCGCCTGCCGCTGGGCCGTTCCGCTACCTCATCAACCAGGAGGACAAATGCCTTGAGGAAGAAGAGCAGCCCTTCCTGGTGCTGCTGATTCCCACCGAGGCTCACCAGGTGGAGCAGCGCAGCGCCATACGGGAGACGTGGGGCGCCGAGAGGAGCCGTTCCCCGGGTGCAGGCGATGGGCCGCGGGTGCTGCGGCTGTTTCTGATGGGAAGGACGGAGGAGGAGGAGGAGGAGGAGGAGTGGCGCTCCCTGCTGGAGGAGGAGAACCGGAGGCATGGAGACATCCTCCAGCAGGACTTTAAGGACACCTACCGCAACCTGACGGTCAAAACCCTGATGGGTCTGAACTGGGTGGCGCGCCACTGCCCCGGGGCCGCCTACGTCATGAAGGCAGACAGTGACGTCTTCGTCAACACCCAGTACCTGGTCCACCAGGTGCTGGGCTGGCGCCAGGGGGGCGACGGACCCAAGCCTCCTCCTCGGAGGAGGAGCCTGATCACGGGTCTGGTCAAGAAGGGCGATAGGCCCATCCGACACGCGCGCTCTAAGTCGTACGTGTCCGAGGAGGAGTATCCGGGCGAGACGTACCCAGACTACTGCGCCGGGCCGGCCTACCTGCTCTCCTCAGACCTGGCTGGGCGGATCTACAGCGCCTCGCTGGGAGGGGGCGGCGTGGTCCCCCGTCTCTTCTCCCCCTTTGAGGACGTCCATGTGGGCATGGCCCTGGAGAGGCTGGGCGTGGCCGTCACGCCCCCGCCGAGCCCCTACCTGTTCCCCTACGAAGAGTACGCCCCTGAAGGGTTCTTCCCCGCCGGTGGCGTCGGTGGCGACCGCTATGCACGCCTGGTCAACGCTCAGCGCGTCGTGGTCGCTGCCCACCGCGTCACGCCCGCCCAGATGCGGGACTATTGGTGCCGCCTGCAAAACGCGAGCCGATATTATTAAAGCTGCAGGCGGCGGGCAGCGGATGGCCATGTGAATTATAGCCCCAAGTCTATACAACAGTAGTTAAACAGGCCCATCTGATTGTTTCTATTTTGTTTACATAAGAACAAAAGGTTTTATGGCTTTTTTGTTTACATAAGTACAAAGGTTTATGACTTTTTTGTCTACTGCACGTGCGCAATATAGACAGGTCATGAAAGGTCATGGTTAGGCTGACTGTAATGTGACCCTGGCATGAACCTGCGGGTGTGCGTTTGGATCAAAAAGGGGATGTACTATTTGTATATATTTTGCCACTGAGCAAAGAAGGTCATGAGCCCCCCAGACTGGGAGTGGTGTAGCTCTCTCAGGACCCATCCATACTGATACAGGCAAAAGAGAGGGAACAGGTGGGGCAGGTCTTTTGTGCTGCTAGGCTGCTTGCAAGGGCCATAGGCTGAAAATGAGGGAGAGTTAACTTAATGGATCTTAACAGATCTTTAACTCTTATGAGAGTGTAATATGAGATCAAGCTTTCAATAGTTACATTATTGTCACATATCTGTAATACTTCTTTATTTTAAGAAGTCTATTCTTCATTCATCAATTTGATAAATGTTGCAAAGCATGGAATTGTGGACAAAACCGTATCCAACAACAACAAAATATTCTTTAGTTTTGGCTCTGAAAGGCTAAATTTCATCAAATGATGGCTACATGCAGGTACAGTACAATGAATTTGGGATCTATTCTGTTTCAGTTGCAATGGAAGTAAAAGTATTGGGTAGCAATGGAGCTAAGATAGCCCCAGACTGGGAGAGGTGTAGCTCTCTCAGGACCCATCCATACTGATACAGGCAAATAGAGGGAACAGGTGGGGAGGTCTTTTGTGCTGCCAGACTGCTTGCAAGGGCCATAGGCTGATGAGAGTGTAATATGAGATCAAAACTTTCAATAGTTACATTATTGTCACATATCTGTAATACTTCTTTATTTAAGAAGTCAATTCTTCATTCATCAATTTGATAAATGTTGCAAAGCATGGAATTGTGGACAAACCGTATCAAACAACAACAAAATATTCTTTAGTTTTGGTTCTGAAAGGCTAAATGTCATCAAATGATGGCTACATGCAGGCACAGTACAGTGCATAGGGATGTATTCCGTTTCAGTTGCAATGGAAGTAAACGTATTGGTTAGTAATGGAGCTAAGATACATTTCCCCTCAAACAATAATGCATGTTAGTTTTTTCTTACATACGTCATAGTAAATCTATTGTGTACTATTGTTTTTACAGTTTTTACAATCCCAATTTGATTGAAGTTTTTATAAAATCCCCCCTCATTGATTCACAATGTTTTGTAGAACCCTGTATTTTTGCATGGAAGTTAACAAATTTCACTTCACGAAATGTTAATTTGTGGAAATGAAAATCTTTTTAGCTCTAAGCCAACCCTAGAAAACCATTACAACCAATTTAATAGGGTATTCCACAGATTGATTGAATTGGAGACTTAACTTGACTCTACCATCTTGTAGATTAACTTGACTCTACTTAACTCTACCATCTTGTAGATTGTATTTTGCCATTTAAAAACACATACCATGCCTGCCCCTAGCACACAGACTATACAGCAAAATCCTGGAATACATAAGATTACATACCAAAATGTAAATTGAATCAATTTGATAAATGTTTGCAAAGCATGGAATTGTGGACAAAACATATCCAACAACAACAAAATATTCTTTAGTTTTGGTTCTGAAAGGTTAAATGTCATCAAATGATAGAGGCACAGTACAATGAATTGGGGGATCTATTCGTTTCAGTTGCAATGGAAGTAAAAGTATTGGTTAGTAATGGAGCTAAGATACATTTCCCCTCAAATAATAATGTATGTTAGTTTTCTTACATACGTCATAATGTACATCTATTGTGTACTATTGTTTTTACAGCCCCGATTTGATAGAAGTTTTTATAAAAATCCCCCCTCATTGATTCACAATGTTTTGTAGAACTCTGTATTTTTGCATGGAAGTTAACAAATTTCACTTCACGAAATGTTAATTTCTGGAAATGAAAATCTTGTATTTTGCCATTTAAAACACATACCATGCCTGCACCCGTAGACCCAAGATTAGCATAAGATTTTTTTATGAACTTCACATGTGGCAGTTATGCTTTTTACATGTGGATATTATGTTTTATTTTGGATCAGATGTTCAAAAGGTCTAAAACCTTCACTCAATGCATGAGCTGACACCAATAACAACCATTTTGAGTTATTATTAAAAAATAACATGAATTTGTAAAACACATTTCACAAATCCAAGGACACAAAATCTCCTTCCCATTTTAACTGTTACATTGTTTTAGGTAGTGAAGCTGTAAAGTAGCCATATGGCATGTTTTTTTCCCCCAATCCCTACAGTAAGCTGAGCCTGTGTTAATGGGTAGTACCGTAATTTGGTTTAAACTAACCAGCAGGACATTGACATTTCTAAAGCTGAGAATGTTTCTGACTTGTTTTCTCAGTTCTGTGCCTTTTTGTCTACACACCCACTCTGACACTGTATGTGTGTGTGTGTGTGTGTGTGTGTGTGTGTGTGTGTGTGTGTGTGTGTGTGTGTGTGTGTGTGTGTGTGTGTGTGTGTGTGTGTGTGTGTGTGTTTTCTCGTACTGTTTTCTCATAACTCAGAGAATCTGTTTTACAACCTCCCTACAACAATCTTAAATGTTTGAACACTAAATTAAGAACAAACTCAACAACAAACACTGTTTTTTCTATGGGACTTGTGTGTGATGTGTTTTGCTTTCTCGCTGGGGGTCATGAATAGACAAACACCCGCCTCTGAGGTGGGAGACCATCCCATGGCTGCTGACTGCATTTTCTCCATGTTTATGGTTTTTTTTTGTCAATCACATACGTTTGCTCAGTCCAGCAGTGTCCCACTGCATTGTTTGTACTGTGTGTGTGTGTGTGTGTGTGTGTGTGTGTGTGTGTGTGTGTGTGTGTGTGTGTGTGTGTGTGTGTGTGTGTGTGTGTGTGTGTGTGTGTGTGTGTGCGTGAGTGTGAGAGACCCCATGAGGTCATTTGTCCTGCTGTGAGGGTCTTCACCTATGCCCCATTAGTAACCCCCTAGCTTTATGTAGTGCCACAGGCCTGCGATATGTCTTGGGTTCTCAGCTGTTAGACCACTGATACAGTATGAGGAGTATGATATAGCCATATCATGTAGAGAGCCATGATATGTGCAGGACGTGTCCAAACATGCACCCGGGTAGGGGTCTATGTAAACAGGTGTAACACAATTCATATAGCAAAATCTATTTAACACTACTGCTACTACTACTAATGTTTAAACTCATACCCTAACATATAGTACAGAACTGATTATTTGCATGCCCCTGAATGTTGTGCATATAGTACAGAACTGATTATTTTGCATGTCCCATGGATGTTGTGATGAGATGGACATGACAGGATGCTTACCATTATGGGTGAGCGTTGTGGACACAATTTTATTTAAACAATTTTAACTTAATTAATTTATTTCACCCACTCTAACTTGTGGAGGATCGGTATACGTGTGTGATCCATGGTGGTGGACAGATCTAGGTAATGTACCCATTTATTTTATTTTATTATTACACCCACTCTCTAGTTGTCAAACTGTAGGGGCTGTAACAGTAGGTCTAAATTGCGTAATGTATATGCACACAACCACTAGATTTGCAAACATAGAATTTACATACAGACAACTGTATGGCAAGTTTAATCAGCCCCTAACTCTATGGTTAACTATATGCTACAAATGGTTTCATCCATCGAAACACAAAATTATAATTCTCAATGTCTATTGCAGCCAAATAGGTTAGGATAATCAAGAACCTGTAAAATGAAACTAGGTATTTCATTGTCAAGGAATATGCTACCAGTAGCCTCGACACCCAGGCGTTCATTTTTGTTTGCCTTGCGCGAGAACGGAAAGCCTGGACTAACGCACGTTGGAAAGTGGCCTTCAAGTGGGAGTGAACCTTCAGGGGTGGGCGCCGCTCTAAATGATGTGACGTAGAACAGCAATGGACGGGAGGGGGAGGGGGCGGAGATGACGACATGTTAGTGAGATCAAATCAGAGCGCAGCACTTCCAGCCGTGTGGATCCCACGACACCACCGCCCCCCCCAAGCCCAAAATCATTGAGGGCTAGACCAGGCTATGCTACAGTAATGACCCTATATGACTGACTGTCACAGTAATTGTCTATTCACTAATTAGACCCCATTGATTTAATTTTCTAATATGGTTAATCTGTTCTCAAATCTTCTATTAACGGCTAGGTGTGTTGACCCTATTTCAAAACAATTAGTTGGTCAGAACTAACTGTAGTAATATTTAATTCCACTTTTTCACCACCACAGAGACGGGGGACTCAAGTACTAGCAGTGGTACTAGTAGCAATGGTTGGGAATCTCTGCGCTACAGTACAGTATGCTACTGTACTGTAGAACACTATATTACATACTATACTGTACTGCTTCATATTGTAGTAAATGCAGAGTGCATAGCAACCTCATAGTGTATTATTATTTTTCTTGTTTTAATCAGTGTTTGGAATATTACTTTACCTTGTTAATGTATTACTTATTATATTACTTATTATATAATTATTACCTTCATTTTAAAGCAATATACTATATTACAATATTACTGTCTGAGCAAGTGTAATACATTAATATTACTATTACATATTACTTTAAAAAAAAGTTTACTAAATATATAATTAAATGTCAAGTATCACTATTAATCAAATATTGTGTAGGCGAGTGGCATACCTATGCTACAATACAGCAAGCCCACTTGGCTATCTGGCCAAACACATATGAAATCAACTTGAAAAACGTCACTCCTGAATAAATAATTTGATGACAAATGATAGAAAATAAGTAATCATTTAACTTCTGCAGTTGTCAAGATAATTTCACAAGAACATTTTCAATGAGACAGATTGGCAGAAAGTAATATTGAAAGTAAAGCAGTAATGTAGAAAGAAACGTATAATATATTAGATGGTTTTAGTTAGGTAATATATTTATATTACAAGTTATTGCGTTTTGGTAATATATTATGTAATATATTAAGTTACGTAGTGCACATGTCCCAACACTGGTTTTAATAACATTACATCTCTATAGAGTTTGTTTCTTTTGATCTCAATTATTCCAACAACTCTACACGCAGACATGGATGAAACATCACATCACTGCATACCATTATACATATACACAGTATATGGGCTCTACAGTATTTGCAATAAGCAAATAAACCAATAGGGATTCAGACACACCCCAGTCATAAGTAAAGCACCCAAAATGTTTGGTTTCAGACACCCCCAGTCATAAAGTCATGCCCAAAATGTTTCTCTTGTTAAACATGATTCTTATCTGATTCAAATGTTCTAGAAGAAACCTTTTCAAGTGACAAGCTTGTGGTCATATCGGATTTGGCCACTATGATGACCTGTGATGGTTGGTTGCTGGCTGTCACAGATACAGCAAACATGACTATTCTGAAAATGTTGGGCATCTCTGTAGCTCCCTCCAATTAGAAGTTAAAGCTACTGTATGTCATTTCTGTTACTCCACTCCGGCTAGAGAATTTTTCACAATTTCCATGTTATTCACGGCGATCATATTAGCCAAGAACAATTACAATATTCTCTCCTAAATGAAGCACATACAAATCTTAGCCAGGTCCTCAACTATATGGTCCTGTGATGAACCGAATTGCCTGCTGGGGCGATTGTACTGTTTGCTTGCAGTCAACCAGGAGCCAAAATGCATTATGTAAATATACCTGATTACATTGAACATTGCAATATATGACAGGTGAACCAATATTCCCTAAAACACTTTATTTTATTTTTAATGGAAAAAAGAGTGGAAAAGTGGAAAATTAGCATGTCGATTTAGTTTTTTCATGCTAGGTACCAACTTCCAATACAAAATATCTCTCAAATGACCCAATGCACCATCCCCTGAAATGGGCGTAATCATTTTTTAGGCCATTTATCCCATACCCTACTTTAGATAATAAACATGCATTACGGTAGGCTACTGTTGGTCACTGTCTGACACGGTAAAACTCGCATAGTGGAGGCCAACACATACAATCCAATCTAAGCATCCTTGATTTTACATGGTTATGAGACTGTATTCATAACCTACAACCTTCCATGGATAGCATATAATACACATAAACATCCTGCATGAACATGAAATACATAACACCTGTTTGGTGATTAGAATATATACTTTAATTGTGATTTATTTATTGTACACAATATGTAGAATATTGTACATAGACTGTAAAAACATTGAGATTCTACACAGGTGTTGGTTAAAAGGGTTCAAAGGATCTTTTCACGATATTACATATACATATTATTTGTAGCTCCATGTACACTCTGCAACAAAATCCATATTGCACTTAAGTTCAGTTCAGACATTATACCATTGCTTTGCGTGGTAGATAAACAACAGGATATTCTGACAATATTTCCGCTCTGAGCCTCATGGTGTCGGGGGTCGTCCCTTTAAGGTCAATAAACAGAAATCCATAGGGCTTACATGTTGCATCATTATATGCCTGTAAAAAGTATTTTGATGCGCCAGGATACATCTGGCGCGCGAGAGTCATAACTTGGTTTTTATCACGAACATTCTTGAATAGAACCATATAATGAGTGTTCAAACTTATAGTCCTACTCATTTTCCCTTGTACAAATATGTTTTGCAATAAGTAAATACAACTCAAATTACGATGATAGGACCGAAATGGGCCCTAGAACTAACAAATGGAAGCAAATGGACCCTATGGCCCTGGAGACGTGTTAGTGAAATTGCAGATTGGCTACAACAGATCCAAGTAGATTCCTTTTTGTGCAGTTACACCACCGTAAGGGTCCATTTTGTCCCAAAGTTGCTGGTTGGGAGAGTATAGCCTATTGTTCTGATTAGTGGTCGTAGTAGTGGTAGTAGTAGTACTATTCATATTATTATGCCGTTCGATTCATATATTGTCCCCACCAGCGGAGCCCAAATAAATGGCAGCAAAATTTGGTTGCATTTGCACACTCTCATAAAAAAATGAAAATGGGTGGAATTCCCCTTTAATGTTTACACGTCGTCAGAACAGGGATCCAAGTAGATTCCTTTTGGTGCAGTTACACCAGCGTAAGGGTCCATTTTGTTCCAAAGTATCACAGCTGTTTGGGAGATTATATTATTTGGATTAGTGGTAATAGTATTAGTAGTATTCATATTATTACGCCGTTCGATTCATGGCAGCCGAGCGTCAATCAACCGCAGCAAAATTTGGTTGCATTTGTACACTCATAAAAAAAGGAAATGGGTGGAATTGCCCTTTAATGTTTACACGTCATCAGAACTGAGACCGCCAACAGCGGGTTCACGGAGCTTATTCTCAGGCTGTGTGTGGATGTGTGTTCGGATGGGATAAGTGTATTGAAAGTGGGGAAGTTACTGGGGCGATGCGTTGAGTAGACACGGAGCGATCCTAACAGTGAACGTAGTGTTTAGAAATGAACGCGGTGAAGCAGGGTTGGAGGTGTAGCCTACATGGCCTGGAGTTAGCGCAACTCTGTGTGTACGCAGGTCTGTGTGTATTGTAAGACTCTGGGCAAGGGGCATGTCGAATCAGAGTTGCGACATTGGGGGGCCAGAAACGGAACGCCCGAGTGCTGTTCATTCATGGAACCAGAAGCGCAGCGTTAATGCTGGATTGTCCGGAGCTATGAGCACGGCGCTTGAGACGGCTGGCTTCGGGGGTCCAATAAATAGAGAGTGACGTCCGTTTTCTGCATGGCATGTTGTTACTTGTAGAGAATAATGTCGGGGCTGTCAGCGTCGCATCGAGGGCAGCGTTTGTTGGACTGAGCGGCTCATACCGAAGAGGAGGGAGCAGTGCAGACAGAGTTTGGAGGCAGAGCCATACAGTAAAGGCAGAGTTCTGACTTGATTCCTGTAGAAAACCTCCTGCCGCGACAATACACTGCATACTTCCGTCTGTGTTGTTGTTGTATGGCTCTGGTGTGGACACGGGCTGTAAAACGGTGACGTCACCGTTTAGTCGGGTGCAATTTGGGAAAAGTCAGGTCCAATTTGGCGAAAGTGAGATGGTCGCCCATGTTATGTGGATGGTGTGGCCAAAAACGGTGACGATTTTGACGTCACAGTAGGTGGGTGCAATTTTGAAAAGTGAAAAACTTGCATGGATTTTATTTTCATAAAAACGGCTACTGTACAAAAAATATGACCGTTACATGGATGTAATATAGCCTATGCTGTGTGGACATAGGTGCTGGAGGTGTTGTGCATAGTGAGATGTGTGCAAACATTGTAGTTTGGTAGGAGAAGCGTCACAAAGGCGAACGGATAAACGGGCGAGACGCTCTCCTATTATAGTAGCTAGAAGATAGAAGACTAGAAGACTAGAAGACTAGAAGACTAGAAGATAGAAGATAGAAGACTAGAAGACTAGAAGACTAGAAGACTAGACTAGACAGATAGACTAGATAGACTAGATAGACTAGACTAGATAGAAGATAGACTAGATAGACTAGATAGACTAGACTGGACTAGATAGATAGATAGATAGATAGACTAGATAGATTATATTATATTTACCTCCATGCTGTGCTGTGTTCTGAGGTTCAGAAATTCTGAGGGTCTGGTAAACGACGTCGGTCAGCTGTTGTGTGTCGTTGATGCTTTCAGACATTTTAAGTTGAGTTGAGATGAGTTTTAGCTTGAGTTGAGATGAGTTTTAGCTTGAGTTGAGATGAGTTTTAGCTTGAGTTGAACTGAGTTGCGTTGGCTCCAGTTGAGTTCTGTCTCCTCGTCTTCAGATATTGCAGCGGCTCTACAAACTACTCTCCCTGTGTGCAGCTTGATGAAAATGAAGTGACAACAGAGGAAGTTTGAAGATGGACATGCAGTATGAAAGAACGTACGCACGCGCTATGCGCTGCAGCCAGCCAATCAGAGAGCAGATAACACCACACAGTAGAATCACACCAGGCTACTGTAGCAGGGGCGGATCTAGACATGGGCATGGGGGGGGGTAAATGCCCAGTCTGCCCCACCAAACACGATGGCATGCAAAACAACCCAAGATATTTCAAATTAAAGTACCTATATTTAAAATGAATTGAACCACTACTACTGCTACTAACTAACTACAGCTGTGTCACCACTAAACCGACAGCATTTCATCATTGAAAACAGAAAACTCTCTGAGACAGACCTTTAGCTTTATGCATCCTGCGTGTCTGTTGCAACCTCAACAACAACTGATGTTATTATTGATGCTTTACTTGACTAATAAAAGTCCTGGAACTGAAAACGGTATGGGTGCAACTTCATTCCATACCATTTTCTCTTGCCCCCCAATTCCTCAATTGGGAAATGTTACATCCCACAACTCTCATTCTTCACCTTAGTGGGACAGAGGAGGGGTCCCCGAACACAGAAACACTTATTTAGACCCTAACCCACCACAAAGGAAAACACAAGGCCTATAGTTCTCCCCCTGCCCTGTTTATGGTGTGTTGTTTTATGAGGGGAAAACCCAAGGCATGTGTGTCACACACACACACACACACACACACACACACACACACACACACACACACACACACACACACACACACACACACACACACACACACACACCACACACACACACCACACACAAACACACACACACACCATAGAGCAGTGGTTTTCAACCTTTTTGACTCCAGGGACCGCCATTTATTCAGCATTTGAGCCACGGACCACCATTTGAGGACATTTTAGCCTCACAGACCCCCAAAATTAAAGATTTATTTTGCTTTTGTCCATCTTCTACAGTAGTTATGTATAGGCTAATTCAGATGATGAATATTTCAACTCTTGAGAGTGTAAAAATGAAACCAAATGGACCCGCCAGGGTCCATTTGGTTTCATTTTTACACTCTCAAGAGTTACATCTGGTTTACCAACTTAGCTGGGGACCACCTGGAACCCTCTCAGGGACCACTATTCATTAAAAAATCATTAAAGCTAGATAGGCTAATGGCAAAGGATTCTGTGGTGCAAAATCTATGCAAATGAATTTTCTTATTTATTTTTTTCTTTCTGTAACGAATTCTTCTCAATTAATCTGTTACAGTCCCAACCACTACTAATAATGCAAGTTTGCTAAGGCACATAAGTAACCCACTTAAATAAAAACTGGAACTGGATTAACCAGCACCAACCTCACTGTGTGGTTCCTTTAACTTTGAGTATAATTTATAGGCCTACAAAAATAATACCAGGCCTTGTGGTTAGAGTGTCCGCCCTGGAACTGGGAGGCCGGGGTTCGATTCCCGGTCGGGTCATACCAAAGACTCTAAAAAATGGGACCCAATGCCTCCCTGCTTGGCACTCAGCATCAAAGGGATGGATTGGGACCCAATGCCTCCCTGCTTGGCACTCAGCATCAAAGGGATGGATTGGGACCCAATGCCTCCCTGCTTGGCACTCAGCATCAAAGGGATGGATTGGGACCCAATGCCTCCCTGCTTGGCACTCAGCATCAAAGGGATGGATTGGGACCCAATGCCTCCCTGCTTGGCACTCAGCATCAAAGGGATGGATTGGGGGTCAAAATCAGCTAATGATTCCCGAGCGCGGCAAGCCGCAGCTCACCGCTCCTTGGAGCTCACCACTCCAAGTGATGGGTTAAAAGCGGAGGTCCAATTTCGCTGCGGTAACGTAGTGACAAATCATGCGACTTTGACTTTTCACTAATAGGCTCCTTAAAAATAATGATAACAACAACAGCAACATCTATTATCGTTACCCTTATTTATTATTATTACCCTAAAGCAGGGGTTTTCAACAGGTGGTCCAGGGACCACCAGTGGTCCTTGAGAGGGTTCCAGGTGGTCCCCAGGCTAAATGATGGAAAGTTGGTTAACCAGATGTAACTCTTGAGAATGTAAAAATGAAACCAAACGGACCCTCAACATTTTCACACTCTCAAGAGTTGAGATATTCGTCATCTGAATTAGCAGGCCGGGGTTTTCAACAGGTGGTCCGGGGACCACCAGTGGACCAAATGGACCCTTGCGGGTCCATTTGGTTTCATTTTTACACTCTCAAGAGTTAAAATATTAATCATCTGAATCAGCACCACTTAATTAAGAAGTTTACACTGTTTTGTTGGCAAAATACAGCCTAAATTTGTGGACAAATGAAAAGAATTCTTTAATTTAAGGTCTTTGGTGTGAAAATGTCATCAAATGGTGGTCCGTGGCTCAAATGCTGAATAAATGGTGGTCCCTGGAGTCAAAAAGGTTGAAAACCACTGCCCTAGAGTTCCTAGTTCCTACTCCACAGTGGAGGAGTGTTTATGGTACAACAGCGGCGCCCTGTGGGTGTATATGCTCATTACAACACCAACGTTCTTTACATTACATCATGGGTTTTCAACCTTTTTCATCCCAGCCAGGGACCACCATTTATTCAGGATTTGAGCCACGGACCACCATTTGAGGATATTTTAGCCTGACAGACCCCAAATCTGAAGGTTTATTTTGCTTTTGTCCACAATTCCAGGCTGGATTTGGGAAACAAAACAAGGAAAACATACATTCCAAAATTCAGATGAATATTTTAACTCTTGAGAGCGTGAAAATGAAACCAAATGGACCCGGAAGGGTCCATTTGGTAACAACTTAGCTGGGGACCAACTGGAACCCTCTCAAGGACCACTGGTGGTCCCCGGACCAACGGTTGAAAACCCCTGCATTACATGGCCTCATACGGACCTCATACGGACCTGTAATGTAAAAATGAAACCAAATGGACCCTTGCGGGTCCATTTGGTTTCATTTTTACACTCTCAAGAGTTAAAATATTCACCATCTGAATTAGCACCACTTAATTAAGAAGTTTATACTGTTTTGTTTCCCAAATCCAGCCTGGAATTGTGGACAAAAGCAAAAGAATTCTTTAGTTTTAGGTCTTTGGGCCTAAAATGTCATCAAATGGTGGTCCGTGGCTCAAATGCTGAATAAATGGTGGTCCCTGTGTCAAAAAGGTTGAAAACCACTGGGTTAGAGAATGGAGACAACAAATAGGGACAAGTCCTGGACCTGAAGTAGGCAGAAATGCAATAAACTCAGGCAACAGCCCATATATTATATAGATCTTACATTCCCGTTGTTTTAGATCGTTTTGTAGCGTACTATTAATAGTACAACATAAACATTACAGACAGACCCTACTTTACACCCTTGTTGAAAACAATGTATCTCCAACTCCAGCTTGTCCCAGTTTAGGCTGCGCTCGGGTTCAGTTTCTGACCCCTCAATGTCGCCACTCTATGGCTCTGGATCACGTGACATCACGTGACCGAGTGGGCGTGGCTTATAGTTTAAAAAAGGCTGCGTCAGCAGCAGGTCTTCACTGAGCG
Organism: Benthosema pterotum; assembly: GCA_039105355.1. Classification (NCBI taxonomy): domain Eukaryota; kingdom Metazoa; phylum Chordata; class Actinopteri; order Myctophiformes; family Myctophidae; genus Benthosema; species Benthosema pterotum. The sequence continues at coordinate 48,320,498 of CM076985.1, forward strand.
CCATGCTGCTGAAGGAGGTAAATGTTTGTTTGAGAAGCACACGGTTTTATCTAACTTTAACACTATTGTTTAAACTTTCTGTGGTTTTATAGGACTGTTGTTTGATGTTTGATTACTGCCGTGTTTTTTCAACCAGTTTGATACCAGCTCTGTTATTTATCAACATTTAAACCACACAGACTATGAATACTTTTAGCCTCTCAGCTCTAAAACGATTTACTGTTGACTAGATCTAGTCAACAGTTCCATGCTGGACACATGGACTTTATGCAAATTTAGGTTATCAGATGTTTAATAATTTGTTGTTTTTTAGATGTAACCAAGTGTAGCATTTGGTTACATTTTCTGCTTCCAATAGTTAAGTGAAGATTTTTAACACATTTTGACCTGATACTAGATAAGTCAAAATTTTCCAAAAATGGTGACATGTTACAATCTTGTAGGCCATTTTTCAGCATTGCTTCCAGCATTGCTAATGCTAAAGCTTTGAGTAGCTAAAGCTTTGAGTAGCTAAAGCTTTGACTAGCTAATTCTTTTAATAGCTAAAGCTAACATTGGTGCTAATGCTTTTATTAGCTAAAGCTAATGCTGGTGCTTTCACCAGCTAACCCTAATGCTAAAACCACATGTTTCATTGATACTCATTCACTTATATCTAAACCTAATGCTAAAACCACATGTTTGTCAGTGATACTCATTCACTTTACCTTGTTGTAAAGGTGACTAATGGATGATTAAAATGTAAGACAATATAAATTGGTATTAAACAAATTGGTGGAGAAAATGATTCCCACAGTTAAGTTTCTGAATTCATGTGGGCCAGTTTATATAATGTTGAAGACTTGAGTTTCAATATTTAATATCTTTAACATATTCTACAAGATATAATTCAACTCAAACTTTATTAAGGACACATGCATGGTCCATAGTGACATTTAAAAAAGACAGACAAACAGACGAGTTCAAACAGAGGCAGACAATGTCTAGATAAAATCCCACTCTACAGGCTAACACGCCAGTGGTAACACAGTTTAGAAACAAATCTGACTGAGCTCAAAAAGGGGCCAGTCAGAATTAAGATCATGCTGTTGTCAGAATCTGATAACCTACACATTTGTACATGAGGTTCCTCAGCACAGCAGAGCAGGTGGTACACCAATACAGACAAACATTTCACTTGCACTGCTGCAGCGTGGCACTTTAAGCAGCAGCGTCATAGCATCATTATAAGCAACATTGAGTTTCTGCATACTGCTCTTTTTGTAGCGTCGCCACAGCTGTTAACAGTGTAATGTATTTTTCTTTTGTTCATGTCTTACAGGTTGATCATGTGACCTTGGATGGTGTCGTCAGGAGACAGCTGGTGTAATGGAGTGTCTACTCAGCTGAAACCTTATGGTGTCAACAAACCTGTCTGAGATGTGACCAGAACCGTTCATACCAGCATCCTGCACGGCACAAACCCCCACAGTACGTACCTGCATTAGATGTGACTGTAGTGTGTTTGTGTGTGTATATAGGGCTGTGTCACCATTAGAACATTAAGATGCAGCTGCAATGCAAATATAGATTTTGTTTGTCATTGGGAGTCAATGGAAGATTCATCCCCTTATAAAAGTTCTGCAATTTGCTTGTATTAAACAACGTTAAACTCACCAACATTGGAGCTGTATGGAAAGGCTGAGTTATCTTCTTTCTATCTGCAAAGCATTTGTTTGATTAAAAAAAATCCACTGTTCTGAGCTACTTTCTGTGAATGCAGGTGATGTGTATCCTCTGTTTAGAATTTACACATAATGCAGGTGTGGCATAAGCCTATGTCTGATCGATGTTGTATGGAGAGCTATGCTCTATTGCAGAGGTTTTCAGCAGGTGGTCCGGGGACCACCAGTGGTCCTTGAGAGGGTTTCAAGTGATCCCCAGGCTAAGTTGGTTAACCAGATGTAACTCATGAGAATGTAAAAATGAAACCAAATGGACCCGCAAGGGTCCATTTGGTTTCATTTTTACACTCTAGAGTTAAAATAGTCATCTGAATTAGCCATTTTAGAATGTATGTTTTGCTTGTTTTGTTTCCCAAATCCAGCCTGGAATTGTGGACAAAAGCAAAATAAATCTTTAGATTTTGGGTCTGTAGGGCTAAAATATCCTCAAATGGTGGTCCGTGGCTCAAATCCTGAATAAATGGTGGTCCCTGGGTGAAAAAGGTTGAATGCTGATGAATGCTGAGTGGTTTCCAGGCTTGATTTGGGGAAACAAAACAGTCCAACATACAGACCAAAATGACCATTAATCTTCTACATTCTCTAGTTGTGTAGACTTGGGATAATTCACATGATGAATATTTTAACTCTTGAACGTAAAAATGAAACCAAATGGACCCTTGCGGGTCCATTTGGTTTCATTTTTACACTCAAGAGTTACATCTTGTTAAACAACTTAGCTGGGAACCACCTGGGACCCTTAAGGACCACTGGTGGTCCCCGGACCACCTTTTGAAAACCCCTGCCCTATTATATTCCCCTTGGGGAGTTTATAGTTATTGAATTACGAACTTTTTCCAACAAGATTCACATCCTCACAAGTATGTGGACACAAAACGTAGTTCATGTGATAGATGGGTCAGAAATGAACAAAGGCTGTAGCTAATATTTTAGAATTGCGTCAACAATACAAATGACATTTCCTTGTAGTCCATGGCCCCAGTGACTCTCTGACAAAATGACCAGAACTACTTAATATTCACCAAAACCAGAGCAGAACTCCCACCAAGGGACTCTGGGCATCAATTAACACCATTGACATCATTATATTAATGGCTATAGTATTTCATACGGCTTAACTTAACCCTTTTAATGGGTTGAATCACTCACAGTTTTAATCCAGCTGTCTCAAAATCTGGGGGCGTGGCACATGGTTTATGGCTGAACCACTGCTGAAACAAAAGTGAAAGTGTGAGTGTTAATACACTACTGACATGGTGGAGACACAATATATAGCAAAAAATTGCATTTTGGAGCGATTGTGTGTGTGTATAGGTGAACTTTCACAACGCCCATTGGCCCCATTATAAGCTTATTTTGGAGTAGGGGGAACAGCCACAAAGGAGTGTTTTCACAAAATAACACCTGGACAACTTTTCAAAAAAAAAAAAAAAAAAGTTAACTGCAAATAAGGATAAAAAAACAAACATTTGGGCCGGAATTCTCCTTTAAATAATGGTGACACAGCCCTGTTAGACTATATGCTATGACTTCCAGAATGTCATCCTGTACTTGTAACTAAAACTTGTCTTTCTTTCTTCCTGTTGTTTCAGAAGGTGAAGCTGACCAGAGGTCCAGACTCTACCATGCTGTTGTCACTGAACCTGTTGATTCTGCTGCTGTTGGCTGTGATGGTGAACCAATGACTCTACTGCTGGTTGCGGTTGCTGCTGCGGGTTGCGGTTGCCGCTGCGGGTTGCTGTTGCCGCTGCTGGTTGCTGTTAGCTGTAAGGGTGAGTAATGATTCCACTGCTGGTTGCCGTTAGCAGTGAAAGGTTAGTGAACCTGTTGCTGCTTGTGTCAGTGATCTACATGCTACCATAGCGCAGGTTGTCATTCTCTCCGTGTATAATGCTAGCCTACATCACATGCCCCTATATGAGGCTGTGTAAATTATGTTAAATAATGGCATGGCACTCGGTGCCATGCTATAGATCTGATATTTTTTTTTTTTTTTTATTTTTCAACAGAAAAACTTTAATTTAATGTTTAAAAGTGGTTAAAACGCTCCGTTTCGGTCGGGTCTCCTTTCTATTTTCTATCCTCTGCTCTTAATAAAGTTATCTGTTTTTTTTTTGTTGTCTGAGTCTTTAATCGCATTTTTATTTGTTACTTTCCCTCTGTCCTATCCTTTGCCCCTAGTCCTTCACTATTCCACTAGTGTCCCTCCACACCACCTCTGTACATACTGTGTACAGAGGTGATGTGGAGGTGATGTGATTTGTCTGGTATCATTATGGTAGCATGTAGTCCTGATTAATGTTGTGTTTAATTCTGTTCAAACCAGAGGGAGCGACTCTATGCAATCACCAGCAGTGACTACTGCTAAGAGAAAAGCTAGTGCAGCCTGGAATCGTATCTGGCAACCCAAATCGTGGCCTTGAAGGGGAATTCCACCCTTAATTATTTTCCTGAGAGGGTACAAATGTGAACCAAATGGACCCGCTAGGGTCCATTTGGTTCACATTTGTACCCTCTCAGGAAAAAGGGATCTGAAAGAAATGGTGAAATAAATCTTGATGTCATCAGATGTATTTCACCATGTTAATATATATTTTTTTCCAGACCTCAATCTTTAGGAAATACAGAATTGGAGGAACTTTTTTTTTATCATGTCCACACAACATCTCTAAGGTATATTAATGACCTATTAAAATGTTAAACCAAGCCAAGCATAAACACAGCGCAATGCTGAACTGCCATGTTGGATGCCAATCCGGTTGGCACCTTGGCAATGTGATGCTTGGCAGGCAATGCTACTGTGGGTGATTGCATATATATATATATATATATATATATATATATATATACGCTCCTTCTGTTAAACTAACAGAGGAAACAAATGATGGCCGGTGTGTCATTTGATTCCTTGGTTAGTGAGTGTTGTGAGTTTAATGGCTGATATTGAAGGTAGGTGAGCGTAGTTTTATTACATTTACCTGTCAGTCAGAAACCTTGTACGTCCTGATCAACTTTTATCTTTTTAATTTGTTACTTGGTCATGCTGCGGTGTCGCACACTAGAGTAACAAATATCATACAAATCTGATTTGCCCAGTAAAATAACCGTTTGGGATGTACAAGCTTTCTAACCAACTTTCATCCTTTCTCCTCTCTATTCTTTGCTTTAATAAAGTTATTTGTTGTTTTTTGTCTCGGACTCTTTTGATCGCATTTTATTTATTCGCTTTTTTTAGTCATTTCTTTCATTCTCTCTCCTCCTGCCTGTCACACTAGTTGTTGACTAGTGTTTGTGGTGCGTCAGTCGGGGTGCGTTTAGTTTTTATTTGCGTTGCGATATTTCCACATAAATCACAAATCACGTGAGTTCACATTACATATGAACACAGGCCCGGTATGTAATGTGTTTTCATGTGATCAACTCACTGCTTATCATTCATGACCGTCGTAGTAGTTCTATAAAGTTAAAGGGGAAATTCCACCCATATTCAACTTTTTTTTTTTTTTTCTGAGAGCGTACAAATGCAACCAAATGAACCCGTTAGGTTCATTTGGTTGCATTCGTACGCTCTCAGATAAAAAGAAGCGTCTAAAGAAATCCATTAACATGGTGAAATACATCTTGATGTCAAGATCAAGATGTTTCACCACGTTAGTGTTTTTCTTCAGACCTCCATTTCTTGGGAACACAGATGTGTTTACCCAACACCTCAAAGGTACATCAATGATAGTAAAATTTTGAAAATGAGTGGACTTCCCCTTTAAGTTGAGAACATAAAGTAATGTAGGCGCATCGATCATGGCATAACTATTACTGTTGTATGTTGTGACTTAATGTTGTCCATAATATGTTGCTCTAATGTTCATAGTGTTGGTGATAAATGACTACTGTGGTACGATTACTTTCATGTTTCCTCATTTGCAAGTCGTTTTCTACCAAACTTCATCTTTTCTCTTCATTCTTTGCTTTAATAAAGTTATGTTTTTGTTGTCTCAGACGCTATTGATCGCATTTCATTTGTTTGTTTTTTTTAAAGGAATTTCTTTCTTGCATTCTTTGCTAGATTATGTCAATTGTGAATTTTGTTTTTTTTTTTTTTTTTTTGTATAATATACTAATTATATCTCCACAAAAACACTAAGGCCAGCTGCTTGGGCAGAGACCAAGGAAATCTATTTATTTTCTTTGTGTTCATAGAGTGCTCAAAGAGCTTAAAGTGAAAAGTGCAGCAGCAAACATCTAGGTCATAAGACCATCGTTGGTGGTGGTTATCATCAAATCTAATTTGCAAGTAAAGTTTCACCACATAATCTCACATCAAATATGAACACAGGCCCGGTATTTGATGTGCGTTTGTGATTGGTGTCTCGTATCATTTCACATTAATGTGTGAGGATTCATCATGTCTGCCTGCATCCCATAATACACACAGTGTTAGGTTAGGGTTAGGTATGTGATGCAGGCTGATGAGATGAGTCTTATAATGTACGAGTTGCTTTATGTATGCTGCCGTTTGCAGCTAAAACGTCATCAAGGCATCGATGATGGTCCTTTGACCCAAACGTTTGCTGCTGCGCTTTTCACCTGTAGCACTTTGTAGCACTGTATGAGCACAGAAAAATAAAATATATTTTCTCAGTTTGTGTCTGAGTTAGTCCGCCTTAAGGTATTTGTGTAGTGTTGTGTGTGTATAGATGACTTAAACATTGCCATTTATGTATTAATAAAATTCAAGTTGGAAGAATGTAAATTGTGAAGTGGCTTTATTATTAATGTTTTGTTGCCGGGATGGTTGAAATGTCAATCAATGCGATTGCTTTTTGGACCTGTAAATTACAACAAAACAAACTATGGCGCTGGTGTGGACTTCTGGTTTACCGGAACGGGGTTCAATTCCCTGAAGTGCCCTGCTCAATGTGTTGTATTTGCATGGTCTCGTTTTATTTGTTGCATTCATGATGACCACCAGATTCAGTTACCAAAGTCTATTTACTTAGGGCAGGTGTCTCCAACGTTTTTTTTCATTTTAGAGCTACTTTGAAAAAAATCTGAGGGGCCGAGAGCTACTTCACTTTTAGCTTTTTTTTTTTTTTTCAAAAGTGCATTCACATTTTGCATTCTCCTCTAATGAGATGCCTGGCACTGCATGGCCTCCGCAAGACACTCGAACGCTTAGAGTCGCTCTTATAGTCATTCAAATGATGATCAGTCAACCTAGTTTTGGATTTGATCACATTCATATCAGAGAATGCAGATTCACAAAGATAAGTAGAACCAAATAAAGCACTCACTTTCAATGTTTTGGATTCTGTTGTGCTTTTACCTGCACATCATTTTGGAGATTAATAATCTCCATTTCAAATGCATTGACATTGAACATGTCAGCCATCTGCCCTGATATTACACTCACATCTACCTCCATTAAAGGGTTGGCAATGAATGCCACACAGGGCTCCAGTTCACCAAAATCTTTGAACCTGTCCTCAAATTCCTGCCAAAGCTTGGACAGTAGGTCACAATATTTATCCACATCAAACACATCAACTGCCTCTGCATTGTTTTCCAACACCTTCCTCATTGAAGGAAAATGCTGCAGTCTCTTGTTTTTCACCTGTTGCATGTAAAATGAGACTTTTGCTTTGAAGGCCTTCACAGCACTGATCATGTAACTGACAAATTTGTCTATGCCTTGCATTTGATTTGATCTGAAGACGACTGACGTAGCCCATTACTGATAGGCGTATTCTGGGCCTATTGACGTAGGCCTAATTATGCTCGAGTGGGCATAGGTTTGTACAGTATGTTGAATGACAAAGGAAAGAGTTGCAATGCATTTCAGGTCATGCTTTTCATATCATTCATAGCCTAATTTTGCAACTCCTTTGCGAGGACCCAAAAACAACCAAGGAGCTACCCGTTGGAGACCCATGACTTGGGGACTGTAGCATAACTGGTCATTATGCGGCCCGGGGGCCAAATGTGTCCCAGCATCACCCAGGTTGAGTCTTTGAGGGAATCATGTCATGTAAAAGCAGAGATTTAGAGCTACAATTTGACATATTGGTTGTGCAGTTTGACCCACCAGTTTTTGAGATATGGTTTATCGAGTAATGTCTTGCAGAGAAACAGGAATTTGAGAATTTGGCTTTCAAAGGTACCGTTCTTGGTCTGAGGCATTGAGGGGGGCGCTGTTTCCTCTTCTGTGCTGAACAGTTTGGGTCTCTGACCGACCCGTGGACCACCAGTGGTCCTTGAGAGAGTTCCAAGGTAAATATGGAAAGTTGTCTAACCAGATGCAACTCTTTGAGAGTGTATAAATGAAACCAAATGGACTCTTGCGGGTCCATTTGGTTTCATTTTTACACTCAAGAGTTAAAATATTAATCATCTGAACTAGCCCAACGTCTACACATTCAATCAGAGAATGTAAGAGAATGGTCATTTTGTTATCCTGTTTTGTTTCCCAAATCCAGCCTGGAATTGTGGACAAAAACAAAAAGATCTTGAATAAAGTTTTGGGATCTGTGGGGCTAAAATGTGATCAAATGGTGCTCCTCTGTGGCTCAAATACTGAATAAATAGTGGGCCCTGGTGTCAAAATGATTATTACTCTTATTTTTGTCTTGAAATTAAATTAATATTACACAGACTTTAGTTCAGCCTTTAGTCTTGGTCCTCCACAATATTTTATGTATCTCATTTGGCCCCTTGGGAAAAATAAAGTTTCATGCTGTGCTCTAGGGCAGGGGTTTTCAACAGGTGGTCCGGGGAACCACCAGTGGTCCTTGAGAGGGTTCCAGGTGGTCCCCAGCTAAGTTGTTTTAACCAAATGTAACTCTTCAGAACGTAAAAATCATTTTTACACTCAAGAGTTAAAATATCCATCATGCGAATTAGTCCAAATCTACACAACTAGAATTAGATTAAGGGTCATGGACAGAAGCAAAATAAATCTTTAGTTTTGGGGTCTGTGGGTCTAAAAATATCCTCAATTGGTGGTCTGTGGCTCAAATGCTGAATAAATGGTGGTCCCTGGGATGAAAAAGGTTGAAAACCCATGCTATAGCCTAGGGCAGTGGGTTTCAACCAGTGGTCCCTGAGAGGATTTCCAGCTAAATGATGGACAACCAAAAGGACCCTTATAGATCTGTAACGATCCAAATGGTAGGTTTAGGTACCATTTTGGTTTCATTTTTACACTAGAGTTAAATTCTATTAAAACATCTGAATTCATTTTCAAAAATCTACATCAGGGGTTTTCAGCAGGTGGTCCGGGGACCACCAGTGTTCCTTGAGAAGGCTCCAGGTGGTCCCCAGGCTAAATGATGGAAAGTTGGTTAACTCTTGAGAATGTAAAAATGAAACCAAATGGACCTGCAAGTGCAAGGGTCCATTTGGTTTCATTTTTACATTCTCAAGAGTTAAAATATTCATCTGAATCGGCACTTAATTAAGAAGTTTACACTGTTTTGTTGGCAAATTACAGCTTGGAATTGTGGACAAAACCAAAAGAATTCTTAAATTTTAGGTCTTTGGTGTGAAAATGTCATCAAATGATGGTCCGTGGCTCAAATTCTGAATAAATGGCGGGCCCTGGTCTATACCCTTGCGCTTTTGCCAGATTTCGTCATTTTTCGAAAATCTTTAAAATGATGAAAAAACGTAAGGCTATAGCCTTGCGTTTTTTTCTCGAAATTTTGACATTTTCTCAAAAATGCTCAAAACGGTGTAAAACGGCATGCTGAACAAGACTGTAAAGCTATACCCTTGTGCTTTTGTCAGGTTTCGTCATTTTTCGAAAATCTTAAATGATGAAAAAACGTAAGGCATGGTTTTTCTTCGATTTCGTCATTTTTTTAAAAACGCTCAAAAACAACGAAAAACGGCATTCTATAGCATGGCGTCCGAGACCGTCTACTATAGCCCATGGTTTTTCTTCGATTTCGACATTTTTTCAAAACGCTCAAAAACGCTCCGAGACCGTGTACTATAGCCCATGGTTTTTCTTCGATTTCGACATTTTTTCAAAACGCTCAAAAACGCTCCGAGATGTACTATAGCCCATGGTTTTTCTTCGATTTCGACATTTTTTCCAAACGCTCAAAAACGCTCCGAGACCATCTACTATAGCCCATGGTTTTTCTTCGATTTCGACATTTTTTCAAAAACGCCAGAAAACGACGAAAAACGCCATACTATAGCATGGCGTCCGAGACCGTGTACTATAGCCCATGGTTTTTCTTCGATTTCGACATTTTTTCAAAGCGCTCAAAAATGCTCCGAGACCATGTACTATAGCCCATGTTTTTTCTTCGATTTCGACATTTTTTCAAAAACGCTCAAAAACGACGAAAAACGCCATACTATAGCATGGCGTCCGAGACCGTGTACTATAGCCCATGTTTTTTCTTCGATTTCGACATTTTTTCAAAAACGCCAGAAAACGACGAAAAACGCCATACTATAGCATGCCGTCCGAGATTGTGTCCTATAGCCCATGGTTTTTCTTCGATTTCGACATTTTTAAAAAACGCTCAAAAACGACGAAAAACGCCATACTATAGCATGGCGTCCGAGACCGTGTGCTATAGCCCATGGTTTTTCTTCGATTTCGACATTTTTTCAAAGCGCTCAAAAACGCTCCGAGACCATGTACTATAGCCCATGGTTTTTCTTCGATTTTGACATTTTTTCAAAAACGCTCAAATACAACGAAAAACGCCATACTATAGCATGGCGTCCGAGACCGTGTACTATAGCCCATGGTTTTTCTTCGATTTCGACATTTTTTCAAAAACGCCAGAAAACGACGAAAAACGCCATACTATAGCATGGCGTCCGAGACCGTGTCCTATAGCCCATGGTTTTTCTTCGATTTCGACATTTTTTCAAAACGCTCAAAAACGCTCCGAGACCATGTACTATAGCCCATGGTTTTTCTTCGATTTCGACATTTTTTCAAAAACGCTCAAAAACATCGAAAAACGCCATACTATAGCATGGCGTCCGAGACCGTGTACTATAGCCCATTCTTCGATTTCGACATTTTTCCAAAACGCTCAAAAACGCTCCGATACCATGTACTATAGCCCATGGTTTTTCTTCGATTTCGACATTTTTTCAAAAACGCTCAAAAACAACGAAAAACGCCATACGATAGCATGGCGTCCGAGACCGTGTACTATAGCCCATGGTTTTTCTTCGATTTCGACATTTTTTCAAAAACGCTCAAAAACGACGAAAAACGCCATACTATAGCATGGCGTCCGAGGCCGTGTACTATAGCCCATGGTTTTTCTTCGATTTCGACATTTTTTAAAAAACGCTCAAAAACAACGAAAAACGCCATACTATAGCATGGCGTCCGAGACCGTGTACTATAGCCCATGGTTTTTCTTCGATTTCGACATTTTTTCAAAGCGCTCAAAAACGCTCCGAGACCATGTACTATAGCCCATGGTTTTTCTTCGATTTCGACATTTTTTCAAAAACGCTCAAATACAACGAAAAACGCCATACTATAGCATGGCGTCCGAGACCGTGTACTATAGCCCATGGTTTTTCTTCGATTTCGACATTTTTCAAAAACGCCAGAAAACGACGAAAAACGCCATACTATAGCATGGCGTCCGAGACTGTGTACTATAGCCCATGGTTTTTCTTCGATTTCGACATTTTTTCAAAACGCTCAAAAACGCTCCGAGACCATGTACTATAGCCCATGGTTTTTCTTCGATTTCGACATTTTTTCAAAAACGCTCAAAAACATCGAAAAACGCCATACTATAGCATGGCGTCCGAGACCGTGTACTATAGCCCATGGTTTTTCTTCGATTTCGAATTTTTTTCAAAAACGCTAGAAAACGACGAAAAACGCCATACTATAGCATGGCGTCCGAGAACGTGTACTATAGCCCATGGTTTTTCTTCGATTTCGACATTTTTTTTAAAACGCTCAAAAACGCTCCGAGACCGTGTACTATAGCCCATGGTTTTTCTTCGATTTCGACATTTTTTCAAAACGCTCAAAAACGCTCCGAGACCGTGTACTATAGCCCATGGTTTTTCTTTTGATTTCGACATTTTTTCAAAAACGCTCAAAAACGACGAAAAACGCCATACTATAGCATGGCGTCCGCGACCGTGTACTATAGCCCATGGTTTTTCTTCGATTTCGACATTTTTTCAAAACGCTCAAAAACGCTCCGAGACCATGTACTATAGCCCATGGTTTTTCTTCGATTTCGACATTTTTTCAAAAACGCTCAAAAACAACGAAAAACGCCATACGATAGCATGGCGTCCGAGACCGTGTACTATAGCCCATGGTTTTTCTTCGATTTCGACATTTTTTCAAAAACGCTCAAAAACGACGAAAAAACGCCATACTATAGCATGGCGTCCGAGGCCGTGTACTATAGCCCATGGTTTTTCTTCGATTTCGACATTTTTTCAAAAACGCTCAAAAACATTGAAAAACGCCATACTATAGCATGGCGTCCGAGACCGTGTACTATAGCCCATGGTTTTTCTTCGATTTCGACATTTTTTCAAAACGCTCAAAAACGCTCCGAGACCATGTACTATAGCCCATGGTTTTTCTTCGATTTCGACATTTTTTCAAAAACGCTCAAAAACGACGAAAAAACGCCATACTATAGCATGGCGTCCGAGACCGTGTACTATAGCCCATGGTTTTTCTTCGATTTCGACATTTTTTCAAAACGCTCAAAAACACTCTGAGACCGTGTACTATAGCCCATGGTTTTTCTTCGATTTCGACATTTTTTCAAAACGCTCAAAAACGCTATACTATAGCATGGCGTCCGAGACCGTGTACTATAGCCATGGTTTTTCTTCGATTTCAACATTTTTTCCAAAACGCTCAAAAACAACGAAAAACGCCTTACTATAGCATGGCGTCCGAGACCGTGTACTATAGCCCATGGTTTTTCTTCGATTTCGACATTTTTTCAAAACGCTCAAAAACGCTCCGAGACCATGTACTATAGCCCATGGTTTTTCTTCGATTTCGACATTTTTTCAAAACGCTCAAAAACGCTCCGAGACCATGTACTATAGCCCATGGTTTTTCTTCGATTTCGATTTTTTTTCAAAAACGAGAGAAAACGACGAAAAACGCCATACTATAGCATGGCGTCCGAGACCGTGTACTATAGCCCATGGATTTTCATCGATTTCGACATTTTTTCAAAACGCTCAAAAACGCTCCGAGACCGTGTACTATAGCCCATGGTTTTTCTTCGATTTCGACATTTTTTCAAAACGCTCAAAAACGCTCCGAGACCATGTACTATAGCCCATGGATTTTCATCGATTTCGACATTTTTTCAAAACGCTCAAAAACGCTCCGAGACCGTGTACTATAGCCCATGGTTTTTCTTCGATTTCGACATTTTTTTAAAACGCTCAAAAACGCTCCGAGACCATGTACTATAGCCCATGGTTTTTCTTCGATTTCGACATTTTTTCAAAAACGCTCAAAAACAACGAAAAACGCCATACTATAGCATGGCGTCCGAGACCGTGTACTATAGCCCAAGGTTTTTCTTCGATTTCGACATTTTTTCAAAAACGCTCAAAAACGACAAAAAAACGCCATACTATAGCATGGCGTCCGAGACCGTGTACTATAGCCCATGGTTTTTCTTCGATTTCGACATTTTTTCAAAACGCTCAAAAACGCCCCGAGACCATGTACTATAGCCCATGGTTTTTCTTCGATTTCGACATTTTTTCAAAACGCTCAAAAACGCTCCGAGACCGTGTACTATAGCCCATGGTTTTTCTTCGATTTCGACATTTTTTCAAAACGCTCAAAAACGCTCCGAGACCGTGTACTATAGCCCATGGTTTTTCTTCGATTTCGACATTTTTTTTAAAACGCTCAAAAACGCTCCGAGACCATGTACTATAGCCCATGTTTTTTCTTCGATTTCGACATTTTTTCAAAAACGCTCAAAAACAACGAAAAACGCCATACTATAGCATGGCGCCTGAGACCGTGTACTATAGCCCATGGTTTTTCTTCGATTTCGACATTTTTTCAAAAACGCCAGAAAACGACAAAAAACGCCATACTATAGCATGGCGTCCGAGACCGTGTACTATAGCCCATGGTTTTTCTTCGATTTCGACATTTTTTCAAAACGCTCAAAAACGCCCCGAGACCATGTACTATAGCCCATGGTTTTTCTTCGATTTCGACATTTTTTCAAAACGCTCAAAAACGCTCCGAGACCGTGTACTATAGCCCATGGTTTTTCTTCGAATTTTGACATTTTTTCAAAACGCTCAAAAACGCTCCGAGACCATGTACTATAGCCCATGGTTTTTCTTCGATTTCAACATTTTTTCAAAAACGCTCAAAAACAACGAAAAACGCCTTACTATAGCATGGCGTCCGAGACCGTGTACTATAGCCCATGGTTTTTCATCGATTTCGACATTTTTTCAAAACGCTCAAAAACGCTCCGAGACCATGTACTATAGCCCATGGTTTTTCTTCGATTTCGACATTTTTTCAAAAACGCTCAAAAACAACGAAAAACGCCATACTATAGCATGGCGTCCGAGACCGTGTACTATAGCCCATGGGTTTTCTTCGATTTCGACATTTTTTCAAAAACGCACAAAAACGACGAAAAACGCCATACTATAGCATGGCGTCCGAGACCGTGTACTATAGCCCA
>CM076985.1:48335434-48470434 GCA_039105355.1 Benthosema pterotum
GAGGGGATTTATGATACGGATGACCAGCAAACAGGCGGAGATGAAGATTTTGATGATGATTATAGCGACGCGACGATCGGGGGTTGCAACACACGGACATCTCGAGGTAAGAACATTATTTACTATCAGCCGATCAGACAGAAATATTTGCTATTGTTGTTATACAGGAGCATACGGGAGGATGATGACAGCAATTTACTACAATGTCATTATAATGACGACGATTGGCGAACGCTATGTGTACCGTTATGCATGGAATTTACTACAGCAAGCCAACCAAAATGATTAAGAATGTTTACCGTTATATGGAAACAATAACCAACTTGGGCTACTACAGTGACCATAACAGTATAATAATGCCTTTAAAGGGTGTCATTATTATATTCACATTATTATCTGGAAATACTATGTGATGATAGTACTATTGTACCACCGTGTTGTTATAACTTTATACATGGGTGAAAAACGGTACTAAGATGACTATATCAATTCTATAATAATAAAAGCATTTGTAAACAACTATATTATTACAATGGTGTATACAATGGTGTGTGATACTACTACTACTATAATAATTGTAATAGTAAAGAAAATAGACTACTACTAATATGATGATAAAATAGCTATGACATTTTACTTATGTACATTTTCTACAATTCTGTAAGCAATAATTATAAACAATGTAGAGAGAATAATGTCTGAACACATGATGGCTTATAGGTAAACATTTTTCTTTCTCCAAGGTGACTAAAATGTATGTGAATTTGCAGGTCCAGGTCTACAGCTCCACCATAACCAGCCAGCTGATGTGAAACCACGCTGGAAGCTGAGATGGTTCCTGAACTTCTCTTGCTCCTTTTTGGACCTTCTGCAGCTTCTTTGGGACGGCGTCTGAGTATGACAAGCTCAGAGACAACAGGATGAGCTGCGTTGTGTGGTTGGTAGAGAACTTTGGAACAAAGAAACGTACTCGTGCTACTGTTTTGCCAGGTATCTGTGTGCAAAGAGTGCTTTGGGAAGCACGTTTGCAGTTTTCTTTGACAAATGACACTGTGCATCATCCTCCCATCTCCTGTATAACAATTAGAGCAGTACTACGTTTTATTGATTTTATTATCCTATATTTATTATTGTGTTTTTTACAAAATAAATGTATTTTCTAAATGGAACCCTATTGTGTCAGATCTCATATTGCTTCCATCTGCTACAGAGGCTAAGAAAGTAGACATTTCATTGATTTTATTATATTTTCTGAATTTGTAAACGTTTTCAGATTTTGTGACAAAGGTTTGGACCAAGAAAGGTAACTGCCTATGGAAGGCACAGGTGTAAACTATCAAATGGGATTGTAATTTTGTTTCAATCTACTACAGAGGCTGGGAAATGACAGAAATGGTATTTTTTAGCAACGTTTTACTACATTTTCATAATTTCTGACTTTGGTGATTTTTCTAAAATTGTGATAATGATTTGGACCATGGCAAGTAATTTTCCATGAAAGCCAAAGGTCTGAGCATTCAAATAGTTTTGGAATTTTGTTTCTAGCTGCTTCAGAGGCTGAGATATCATTTTTTACTAGACGTTGACAGTCCTGTCAAGTTTTACAGAAAAAGTCAGGTTTTGGGGTATATTTTTCCAATCGGACTTAGGTTTTTTAGGGCTTTTTACTAACCGGACTTAGGACACAATGGGTTAACACTCACACTTGTTTCAGCAGTGGTTCAGCCATAAACCATGTGCCACGCCCCCAGCTTTTGAGACAGCTGGATTAAAACTGAGTGATTCAACCCATTAAAAGGGTTAAGTTAAGCCGTATGAAATACTAGCCATTAATACCATGTGTCAATGGTGTTAATTGATTCCCAGAGTCCCTTGGTGAGAGTTCTGCTCTGGTTTTGGTGAATATTTAGTAGTTCTGGTCATTTTGTGAGAGTCACTGGGGTCACGCACGACAAGTAAAGGAAACCAAAACCCTAATGTCACTTTTATTGTTGACGCAATTCTAAAATATTAGCTACAACCTTTGTTCATTTCTGACCCATCTAATACACAAAACATAGTTCATGTGTATACTTTCTATAGACCTGATTGCTTATTTCTATCACAATCAGGCATCAGAGTAAACTGTGCCAGATTGTGAGAAATGAGCAAACACAGCCTATGAAAATTATTATTCTTTGCAACTACTTGAGAATAGCAGCTATACGGGCTCTGTTGTTGTGAGCTTGTGGCTCAACAGTTTTCATATGGGGTCTGTGTCAGATACTGTTAAAATGGAACTTTAAGTCCTTCATGAAGATGTTTGCATATACTGTAAGAGTGAACATGGCAACATCCATTACAGAAAGTGCAGCTGTAGTTAAAACTTGAATCATCTGCTTTCTGTCTGCAAAGTATTTGTTTGATAAAACTCCACCATAGAGATGTGAGGAGCTACTTTCTGTCTAAATAAAAGTGCTGGACTTTGGAGGCACAAATTTATATTAACAGGTCAGGGCTGGCGTCTCCTGCATTATGTGTCAATTCTAAACAGGGGATACACATCACCTGCATTCACAGAAAGTAGCTCAGAACAGTGGATTTTTATCAAACAACGCATTGCAGATAGAATGGTGATAATTCAGCCTTTCCATACAGCTCCAATGTTGTTGAGTTTATCCCTGTCTAATAAGATAAACATCGCTTAAAACATTATACTTTCCCTATATAACTAAAATAAAAACACCAATGGCATCTTATTTCTTTCATAAATAGAGAATATTTCACTCAACAGGAACTGCTCCTGTCGCAGGATGATGATGTCAAATGTGATCTAGCTCTATGGAATATATGGATGAACATGCTCATGTGACATCATCATCCTGCGACCGGAGCACCTCCTATTGAGTGAAAGATTCTCTATTTATGAAAGAAATAAAGTATTGAAGGTGTTTTTATCTGCATGTTTTAGTTATAGACGTGTAGTGTTTTAAGGCATATTTGTCTTATTAGCCAGGGATCCTTTTAACGTTTAATACAAGCAAATCGCAGAACTTTTATGGAGGAAGATTTTTCCATTGACTCCCAAAGAAAAAATAAATCTATATTTGCATTGCAGCTGCATCTTAATGTTCCAATGGTGACACAGCCCTATATATATATACACACACACACTACAGTCACATGTAATGTAGGTACGTACCGTGGCGGTTTGTGCCGTGCAGGATGCTGGTATGAACGGTTCTGGTCACATCTCAGACAGGTTTGTGCCGTGCAGGATGCTGGTATGAACGGTTCTGGTCACATCTCAGACAGGTTTGTGCCGTGCAGGATGCTGGTATGAACGGTTCTGGTCACATCTCAGACAGGTTTGTGCCGTGCAGGTTGCTGGTATGAACGGTTCTGGTCACATCTCAGACAGGTTTGTTGACACCATAAGGTTTCAGCTCAGCAGAGCAGACACTCCATTACACCAGCTGTCTCCTGACGACACCATCCAAGGTCACATGATCAACCTGTAAGACATGAACAAAAGAAAAATACATTACACCAGGGGTGTTCAACAGGTGGTCCAGGGACCACCAGTGGTCCTTGAGAGGGTTCCAGGTGGTCCCCAGCTAAGTTGTCTTAACCAAATGTAACTCTTGAGAACGTAAAAATGAAACCAAATGGACCCGGCCGGGTCCATTTGGTTTCATTTTTTTTTTTTTTTTTAATCCATCATGCGAATTAGTCCTAATCTACACAACTAGAAGATTAATGGTCATGGACAGAAGCAAAGGAAATCTTAGTTTTGGGGGTCTGTGGGGCTAAAATGTCCTCAAGTGGCGGTCCGCGGCTAAAATGCTGAATAAATGGTGGGCCCTGGGATGAAAAAGGTTGAAAACCACTGCATTACACTGTTAATAGATTTTATATCTTTTAGAATATATTAAATATGTTACATATGGAAACTCAAGTCTTCGACAACTAGGCTACATTAGATAACCATGCCCACATGAATTCAGAAACCTAACTGTGGGAATTATTTTCTCCACCAATTTGTTTAATACCAGTTTGTATAGTCTCTTATCATTTTAACCATCCATTAGTCACCTTTACAACAAGGTAAGACTTGTACAGATCAGACATTCAGAATGAGTATCACTAATAAACATGTTGGTTTAGCATTAGGTTTAGCTAAGTGAAGGCATTAGCTGGTGAAAGCACCAGCATTAGCTTTAGCTATTGAAAGCATTAGCACCAATGTTAGCTTTAGCTAATAAAAGCATTAGCACCAATGTTAGCTTTAGCTAATAAAAGCATTAGCACCAATGTTAGCTTTAGCTAATAAAAGCATTAGCACCAATGATAGCTTTAGCTACTGAAAGCATTAGCACCAATGTTAGCTTTAGCTACTGAAAGCATTAGCACCAATGATAGCTTTAGCTACTGAAAGCATTAGCACCAATGTTAGCTTTAGCTAATAAAAGCATTAGCACCAATGTTAGCTTTAGCTAATAAAAGCATTAGCACCAATGTTAGCTTTAGCTAATGAAAGCATTAGCACCAATGTTAGCTTTAGCTATTGAAAGCATTAGCACCAATGTTAGCTTTAGCTATTGAAAGCATTAGCACCAATGTTAGCTTTAGCTAATAAAGGCATTAGCACCAATGTTAGCTTTAGCTAATAAAGGCATTAGCACCAATGTTAGCTTTAGCTAATAAAGGCATTAGCACCAATGTTAGCTTTAGCTAATAAAGGCATTAGCACCAATGTTAGCTTTAGCTAATAAAGGCATTAGCACCAATGTTAGCTTTAGCTAGTGAAGGCATTAGCACCAATGTTAGCTTTAGCTAATAAAAGCATTAGCACCAATGTTAGCTCTAGCTAATAAAAGCATTAGCACCAATGTTAGCTTTAGCTAATAAAGGCATTAGCACCAATGTTAGCTTTAGCTAATAAAGGCATTAGCACCAATGTTAGCTTTAGCTAATAAAAGCATTAGCACCAATGTTAGCTTTAGCTAATAAAAGCATTAGCACCAATGTTAGCTTTAGCTAATAAAAGCATTAGCACCAATGTTAGCTTTAGCTAATGAAAGCATTAGCACCAATGTTAGCTTTAGCTAATAAAAGCATTAGCACCAATGTTAGCTTTAGCTAATAAAAGCATTAGCACCAATGTTAGCTTTAGCTAATAAAAGCATTAGCTAGTCAAAGCTTTAGCATTAGCAATTGAAAAACAGCCTACAAGATTGTAACATGCCACCATTTTGGGAAAATTTTCAATCATCTATATCAGGTCAAAATGTGTTAAAAATCTTCACTTAACTGTTGGAAGCAGAAAATGTAACCAAATGCTAAACTTGGTTTCATTTAAAAACAATTATTAAACATCTGATAAACCTAAATTTACATAAAGTCCATGTGTACAATTTGCCCATGAATGGTACAAACATCATGGTTGTTGAATAAAAGACTTTTAGTTTTAGATCTTAGAGGCTAAAAGTAGGCTATTCATAGTCTGTGTGGTTTAAATGTTGATACATGACAGAGGTGGCATCAAACTGGTTGAAAAACACTGCAGTAATCAAACAACAGTCCTATATAAAGCCACAGACAGTTTAAACAACAGTGTTAAAGGTAGATAAAACCGTGTGTTGTGCAAACAAACATTTACCTCCTTCAGCAGCATGGCGCTCAGTGAAGACCTGCTGCTGACGCAGCCTTTTTTAAACTCTAAGCCACGCCCACTTGGTCACGTGACGTCACGTGATCCAGAGCCATCAAGGTGCGACAATGAGGGGTCAGAAACTGAACCCGAGCGCAGCCTAAACTGGGACAAGCTGGAGTTGGAAATACATGTTTTTTTCAACGAGGGTGTAAAGTAGTCTCTGTAATGTTTATGTTGTACTATTAATAGTATAGGCTACCAAATGATCTACAACAACGGGAATGTAAGATCTATATAATATATGGGCTGTTGCCTGAGTTTACTGCATTCCTGCCCACTTCAGGTCCTATTTGTTGTCTCCATTCTCTAGCCCAGGGGTTTTCAAACTTTTTGACACCAGGGACCACCATTTATTCAGCATTTGAGCCACGGACCACCATTTGATGACATTTTAGCCCCAAAGACCTAAAACTAAAGAATTCTTTTGCTTTTGTCCACAATTCCAGGCTGGATTTGGGAAAAAACAGTGTAGACTTCTTAATTAAGTGGTGCTAATTCAGAAGGTGAATATTTTAACTCTTGAGAGTGTAAAAATGAAACCAAATGGACCCGCAAGGGTCCATTTGCATTTTTACATTCTCAAGAGTGTAAAAATGTTGAAAACCACTGCTCTAGCCTATTCAACTCTATGTCCCAGCTGGACCCATCTGTATTCTGTAACTCGAGATTTGAAAGTGCACAAATAAATGGAGTTACATTAACTAATTTCTAATTAATTGTTGATATATGTCAATTATTGAGATATATAATTGGGTCCCCAGAAATGTAAGGCCATTAAATGGGAGTCTTAGACAAATAGCCTATCAAACTGGGGGGTCCTTGAAATTAAACAGGTTGAGAATCATTGCCAGAGCCGGTAAAAAAAAAATCTATCATGGGGTCCATGGCATATATTTTTAAAATGGGGGTCCGCTCATGTGGGTCCGGTTGGGGCCATGTAATGTAAAGAACGTTGGTGGTGTAATGAGCATATACACCCACAGGGCGCCGCTGTTGTACGATAAACACTCCTCCACAGTGGAGTAGGAACTAGGAACTCTAGGGTAATAATAATAATAACTTTAAGGGTAACAATAATATATGTTGCTGTTGTTATTATTTTTAAGTAGCCTATTAGTTTTTGTAGGCCTGTAAATGTTACTCAAAGTTAAAGGAACCTCACAGTGAGGTTGGTGCTGGTTAAATCAGGAGGTTGTTAGTTCAAACCCTGCTTTAAGGTTTTGGCCTCCAAAGTCTAGTATCTGCCCCAGACCAAAAGGACGTCTCTTTGGTCTAGTCTAGTGGTTAAGATGTTGGACTGTTGTGGATGTGGGAGACCCAGGTTCAAATCCCAGGTGTTACAGTAGCAGGCCAAAGTTTGTGCTAATGAGAATGCATTGGGAAACAACACAGCTTTTCAAAGAAAAAGAAAAAAAAAACAGTCCCAGCTTGTGTGAGCATGCCAAGATTCAAACCAGGGGCGGATCTAGGCATGGGGGGGGGGGGGGGGGGGGGGGTAATGCCCCCTAAATACCCAGTCTGCCCCCCCAAACACAATGCCATGCAAAACAACCTAAAGATATTTCAAATTAAAGTGCTTATATTTAAAATGATTTGAAACACTACTGCTGCTGCTAACTACAATTTTGGCACCACTAAACCAACAGCATTTCATCATTGAAAACAAAAAACTCAGACCTTTAGCTTTATGCATGCTGCGTGTCTGTTGCAACTGATGTTATTATTGATGCTTTACTTGACTAATAAAAGTCCTGTAACTGAAAATGGTATGGGTGCGACTTCATGAAGCCGCCCCCATACCATTTTCTCTTGCCCCTCCAACATGTTCTCTTGCCCCCCCCAAACGGGACATGTTTCATCCGCCCCTGATTCAAACCCACCACCTTCAGCTTGTGAAAGTTCTGCCTTTCTCTCACACCACTAGGCTTTTTACACTAACTAGATTTGGGGATTTCTATGACTATGTGGTCGAATGGAGAGGTGGTGAGAAAAAATGATCAGAAAACAACACACTCCTGATATCAAGGTTCTTTATTTGTCATTCCAGTGTATGTCAGGACATACAGGGATGAAATAACGTTTCCATTGTTCCACAGTGCAATAAGACAATAGACAGTGCAATAAGACAATAGAGTGCAATAAGAAAAAGGACAAATACAAACAATACAAGAAACAGTAAGTGACGTAGTGCAACAGACTAGAGCATTGACATGACCGAACCTCAGATATTCCCCCAGACCTCTGATGATCCTTACACTAACGTGTTTATTATTATTTAATCCAGTTCCAGTTTCTATGGTTACTTGTGTGCCTTAGCAAACTAGCATTATTAGTAGTGGTTGGGACTGTAACAGATTAACTGAGATCATTTCATTACAGAAAGAAAAAACAATAAGAAAATGTATCCTTTTAGATTTTGCAACACAGAACCTTTTCCATTATCTAGCTGTAATTATTTGGATATCACATGTGGATATTACAGCACAATTAAGCATACATTTGGAAAAAATGTTGAAGGAAACCCTTAAATAAAAAGAATGAGATACAGACATGCAGGGTTTTATTTGGCATGCAGACAGGTTTCAGTTTGGACCAATAGATGACACCAAAGGTCATCTAATGTTAAACGTGGAATATCAGAAAATATCAACATCAAATGTCTGAGATGTATAGTGACAAAGGGAGCATGAATAAAATATCATGTTTTTAGCATGTAAATAAAAGTCAAAGTCTGAATTACTTAATTTTCAAGAATATACACAATTAGAAAATGTAGAAGAATTGTTATTTTCACCTAAGGTTGTGCCAGTTTATCTCCTAAATTGTGTAAAAAACATGAAAATCCTTAAGTTTTGGGTCAGAGAGACTAAACTCAACATCAAATGGTGGTCCTCATGAATAAATGGTGGGCCCTGGTGTGAAAAAGGTTGAAAACCTGTGCTGTACTGCATATATTTGAATAACAGCTGATTACATGAGACATTTTCTCAGACTCTCTCTCTCTCGTACGGTTTGCACATTAACCTGTGTTGAACGGGAAACCATTTGGCATTGGAGAAAAAAACAAAAAAAAAAAAAAAAAAAAAAACAGCACATTTGACCCTGGCGGGTCGGTCCATTTGGTTCCATTTGCACACTCTCAGGAAAAAATAAATAAATACAATGCGGCTGAATTGAATTTAATTTTGGGTCGAAAATTGCTCTTTCAACATCTTGGGTTGCCGACCGCTGGGATATACCATGTATACCTCCTGGATCTCTTCTTATCGGCTCTCTCTCTGCCTTTCCCTCTTGACTTCTCTTCTTTTCAGTGGATTCCATACTCCATACTTTAAACATGATATCCTCTCTCTTTTATTTTGCATTGTTATTCTTATTTATTTATCTCACCATCACCATGAGTGGAATACCTGCAATAAAGCAAACACACTTGGCTATCTGGCCAAATCCATATGAAATCAACTTGAAAAACGTCACTCCTGAATAAATAATGTGATGACAAATGATAGAAAATAAGTAATTATTTAACTTCTGCAGTTGTCAAGATAATTTCACAAGAACATTTCAACGAGACAGATTGACAGAAAGTAATATTGAAAGTAATGCAGTAATGCAGAAAGAAAAGTATAATATATTAGATTGATTTAGTTAAGTAATATATTTATATTACAAGTTACTGCATTTTGGTAATATATTATGTAATATATTAAGTTACGTAGTGCTGTCTGAACTGTGTCACACTGGCTGGTGGAATACCTCACCGTAAAAAAATGTTCTGTTAAATAAGAAAAGAAAATACAATGTTGTTCTGCTGTTTACTGTAAGAAAAGGCAGTCCAAGACTCCAATAAGAGAAAAGAAATACTACAGGACTTGGGGAAAAGATTTCTAATGAATGTTCATTAAAAAGAAACAAAAGTGAGGTTTACACTTTATCCATCATCTGTGTTCAATATTCTCTGTTGGAGGAGGAGAATCAAATAAAAATATTTAAAATAAATAATTGTATTTTTTTTGTAGTTTTACCCCCAAAACATTGAAAAATAAAAAATTATATATATATATATATATATATATATATATATATATATATATATATATATATATATATATATATAATATATATATATATATATATATATATATATTTTTTTTTTTTTTTAAGGTTTTATTTTTAGGCAAAATGGTGAAGCCCTAGTGGATACTGACACCATATTCTCCTGGAGAACATCATCTCCCACCCCCCAGATAATGAAAGTTGTAGATCCATGCCCAGTCCAGTTCTACATACAGTACCTGTTAATGCACCTGTACCAGAGTCCCTGTTCTACCATAGAATGGATAAAGACAGACTAATGCACCTGTACCAGAGTCCCTGTTCTACCCTAGGATGGATAAAGACAGACTAATGCACCTGTACCAGAGTCCCTGTTCTACCCTAGGATGGATAAAGGGTGGATAAAGACAGACTAATGCACCTGTACCAGAGTCCCTGTTCTACCCTAGGATGGATAAAGACAGACTAATGCACCTGTACCAGAGTCCCTGTTCTACCCTAGGATGGATAAAGGGTGGATAAAGACAGACTAATGCACCTGTACCAGAGTCCCTGTTCTACCCTAGGATGGATAAAGACAGACTAATGCACCTGTACCAGAGTCCCTGTTCTACCCTAGGATGGATAAAGACAGACTAATGCACCTGTACCAGAGTCCCTGTTCTACCCTAGGATGGATAAAGACAGACTGAATCAGATGTTCACAAAAATACGGTTACACAACGCCATTCAGAAACCCTGCCATTCCGAAGATTGACTTTCATTATTCGGAATAGCGGGGTTTTCAATATTAATAAAGACCCCGCCATTTAGCAAAAGAAAGCATCGCTATTCCGATGATTGACTTCCATTATTCGAAATGGCGGGGTTTGAACTTTTTTGATAACACCCTGCTATTCCGAATAGGCCTACAGCCGACGTGTTATTATAAACAAATAATAATCGCGCCGTTGCTCGGCTAATCTCTCTCTCTCTCGAAATGCGCACGAGAGGCGAGGCGCGCGGGGGAGGGGGGGGGGGGTAGGCTGCACGTAGCGGTTCGCATTTCATTTCAAGGCCGTAGAATTGTTAGAATTGGAATTGTTTTACCCCTTCTTAATATTGGGATGACAGTCCTACATATAAACTGGCTATAATAAGGTTCAAATGTATAATATCCAACCCACACCTTATGAGGATCAGATGCCTATTATTGATTTAATATCGGAGGAAAGCAGAGCGCCCATTCTCTCTCTCTCTCTCTCTCTCTCTCTCTCTCTCTCTCTCTCTCTCTCTCTCTCTCTCTCTCTCTCTCTCTCTCTCTCTCTCTCTCTCTCTCTCTCTTCCATAAAACTTTGAGAAAATAGGAATGTTAATTAAGTCGAAAAGAGCGAATTGTCCGCATTGTCCTGTCATGCATGATGATAGGCTACAGATACTGTAAATATAGGACCTGTAGCTGCCCTGCGACTTTCATGAACAAACGCGATGGGAGTCTGAACGTTTTGGCCATGTACGTGAGTCCCCTTGGCTTGGATGTCTGTGTGCGCACGGCCTTCGTCCGTTTTGAGCGGTTTTGTAGAAATATAACTTACATTAACAAATAACAATGCTCTCATCGGCAGACCAGAACTCTTCAAATGTGCTATAATGCGTGTCCAGTGCTTTCCAATAAATCAGGGGTCCGGGGACCACCAGTGGTCCTTGAGAGGGTGCCAGGTGGTCCCCAGGCTAAATGATGTAAAATTGGGTAACCAGATGTAACTCTTGAGAATGTAAAAATGAAACCAAATGCATTTGCGCATTAGACTCTTTCGATGCGCTCCAAAATACGGCACCTTTCAGCGAGAAAGTATTTTTGCGCAAATGGAAACTTATTCGCATTTTGAAGTGTTTCCATTCAACATTCTCTTCGCAAGAGCCATTTTTGCGCAAAAATAGGGCTTATGGAAACGTGGATACTGTCCACAATTTAGGAAATAACTGGCAACATTGATCAAAATAACAATTCTAGCATAACTATTGACTTGAGAGCGCAAAGAGTTACAGATCTATAAGGGTCCATTTGGTTACCAACTGTCCACATAATGTTACAGTAGCCTACAGTATTCTACCTTATATTCAGATGTCACGACGATATCACACTGCATGAATAAGAGAGATGCTGCGCTGCATGGTGATTTACTCCAGGTTCTTCGATAGGCCTACTCATCTGCGTGTAGCTCTGTGAGTGACCGTGGGTTACAAGTTAAAACAGTAGAAATCCATAAACTCCTCCATCGGTATGTGCTATGTGATATATTATATGAATCACTTCTCACAGTCATTCATTACTGGTCCGACGCACTCCTCGTTGTGAGGCTGTGGGCTATAGTAGGGATGCATCGCGCATCATTTGATTATAGGCTACAGCTTGTATGGTCTATTATTTTGGGAATATGCGTAAAGGACGCGTGTTACACATTGGAAATAACAGGCATGGCTTTGTGAGGCTGGTTGATGTAAACATGTAGGCTATAGGCTAGATGTCACGACCATATCGTTCTGTTTGCATTTCTCTTATTAACCACTGCAGATTTCTAGGAAAAATCTTTAGCGCTGTCTTTGCGATCACAACGCTACAGGTGGAATCAATCTAGCCATTGTGTGATTAGATATCATCATGTGTTGCGCAATAACCTCCATCACCATGTCAACCCCCATGAGAAACTGGAATATCTAATTATGAATCTTATGCCATAATGTCTCATAACGTTGGCAGTTTAGTGGGTTCTGTGCAGAGTACAGTCCTATAGGCTAGTACAGCTTTCTCTTAGAAGAACGCGCTCCAAACCCGCTATCGTGCGTAATTTAATGAACATATAGGCTACCACACGTGGACGCCCGAGACATTCTCGTCTTACGGGCCGCGGACCCCTAAATGGAGATGGGCTACCCTTGTCTTTAAAATGGAACCATGATAAGTTGGGAACTTTAACAGGCCAACTTGAGTGAGTAGGCTATGCGTTGTGGTTGTGCCTTTTCTCTTGAAATACGCATTTGTTGATTGTTGCTGAAACTATGCGGGCGCTTAAATGAATCTATATTAGCTGTAGCGATATGTAGGCCTAACTCAGCTGTAGGCTATAATATTAGACATTGGTGCATTTGGCTGTGTAGGTGATCCACTGTATTTCGGCCGTTGCATTAAATAAATAATTAATTAATTAACTCGTGGGCATCCCCTGTCTGGTGCATGACGATTAATGATCCAAATACTTTTATTAAGAACAGCATTTTGGCACCTGCGCGGAGTGCGTGCGTCCTTCAGGGGGTTACACGTCGCCATTCCGAAGCCCCGCCATTCCGATCGTTCACTTCCATTAATCGGAATGGCGGGGTTTCCCCGTGGAAAAAAAGACACTGCCTTTCCGAAGGCCACACATCACCACTCCGAAACACTGCTATTTCGAAGAATACCACTTCGAAATGGCGATGTTTTTTCTTTTTTTTAAAGACCACGCCATTCCGAATATATTATTATTCATTGCCTTTTTATCATTACTCTGTCTCGCCAGTCACTCGCCCTCTCAGATCTATAAGTGTCCATTTGGCAACTGTCCATCATTTAGCTGGGGACCACCTGGAATCCTCTCAGGAACCACTGGTGGTCCCCGAACAACTCGTTGAAAACCACCGCACTAACGGATCGCATTTCGTTAAGGCTGTAGCGCGTCTCTCTCTCTCTCTCTCTCTCTCTCTCTCTCTCTCTCTCTCTCTCTCTCTCTCTCTCTCTCTCTCTCTCTCTCTCTCTCTCTCTCTCTCTCTCTCTCTCTCTCTCTCTCTCTCTCTCTCTCTCTCTCTCTCTCTCTCTCTCTCTCTCTCTCTCTCTCGCCCTGCTCACCCTCGTCTACGCGCACCACAATCAAATAGCGCAAAGCAGGGCCGGGTGAAGAAGAATATCAGTTGAAAATCGATGCTGTTTTAACAGCTATTTTGTCTGTCTGTTTGTCTACTCTGTTGGCCCATGACCGCATTTGCACATGTCACATTTTCCTCTAGCTGTGCGTGCGTGCGCGCTCATTTTGGAAATGTCTTGAGCGTAAAGCGTATCCTTCTCAATCCCACATGTGGATAAAAGACACTAAAAAAAAGTTTGAGAACCGCGGTCTGCCAAATCACGTAGAAAATAAAGTAAATGGGGATAAATAGAAAACAATCCGGCTAGACTGTATATTTCTACTGTAAGCAGCAGCAGCAGCACCGCCGCCACTTGCTCTGGTATGGCGCAGCGACAGCAATAGCTCCATATGCAACTTCAGTCCTTGAATGCACTGCACTCACAATCATGGAGTCTGTCTGAGACAGACTGGGCTCACAAATGGGCATAGCTGGAAGAACCGTTGACCACGTTAAAACTCACCCAGGGGATGCGAGCATCTTATATGATATTATAGCCGTTAGTGCGCAACACTGCTGGACGGCTCGTTATACAGATTGATTGCACCTGCATTATGGAAAAAGATCGACAGCTACTTTCATTTCATGACAAATTGTACCGGTATGAAGAATAAGAAGAATATCCCTACATAGGATATATAAAGGTAGGCTATTTATCCCATCTGGGCCTGGGGTCTCAATGTAAAGTTACACAACGGCTTTTGCCAATAATTGAATTAGGCCTAATACAACATGCTGGAAGACGAATGCGTGCTGTCTGAGCAGCAGAAAACGCTCTGCTGAATCTGATCCTCATAATGTGTGGAATAATCTGATTGATCATTATTATAGCGAGCCTATATGAGAGCCACCCCGATATTGAGAAAAAAAAATCTCCAAATAATAGCCAAATAGGCCTCCAAATAATGCCCACTATTTGAGCCACAGACCAGGGACCTTATTTATCCTCTCACAGCACAGTGATAAAATAGAACTAGGCTACTATGTTGAATGACATAGTAGTTCTATTTATTTGTGAGTCTAATATTTCTGAAATATTAGACTCACAGACATTCATTCAACATAGTAGCCTAGTTCTATTTTATTGAGAGAGAGAGAGAGAGAGAGAGAGAGAGAGAGAGAGAGAGAGAGAGAGAGAGAGAGAGAGAGAGAGAGAGAGAGAGAGAGAGACGCGCGCTACAGCCTTAACGAAATGCGATCCGTTATTGCGGTGGTTTTCAACGAGTTGTTCTGGGACCACCAGTGGTCCCTGAGAGGATTCCAGGTGGTCCCCAGCTAAATGATGGACAGTTGCCAAATGGACACTTATAGATCTGTAACTCTTCACGCTCTCAAGAGTGAAATTATAGGCTATTTAAACATCTGAATTAGGCCTAATTAATTTTCAAGAACGAAATGCAGTAGAATTGTCATTTTGACCAACGTTTTACCAGTTATTTCCTAAATTGTGGACCAAAACTTGAAAATCCTTAGTTTTGGGTCAGAGAGAATGAGAGACTGAAGTCGACACCAAATGGTGGTCCGTGGCAAATGGTGGTCCGTGACAGAAAAAATATTGGGCCCTGGTGTGAAAAGGCGTGTGTAACTGAGCGTTGGCACAGCCGCACGTGCATTTTAGATCCCGATTTTAGGTCTGTGCGTCCGTCCACCCGCCTGCCTGCCTGTCAGCTCAGCTGTAAACAGCAACACGTGGCTGTGTTGTTGGACACTGTACTGAACATATTACTGCAGCTTCATGTCGGGGACATTACATGTGCCCATGCCGATGCTTTATGTTATACACATATTATTGGTATAGCGTGACATGCAGTGAGGAGCCTATGTGCAACTTTAATAAGAGACTAAGGCTATAGGCTATATCTGTATAGACTTTACGAAATGAATAAATAAACAGGGGGGGAGGGGGTCGGTCGGTCGGCGATAGAGCAGCAGGCGGAGAGAGGGGGCGCGCACGTTTGGGCAGGGGGGGGGGGGGGGGCGAGAGAGAGCGTGCGCTATTGATTGGTTGGGGGGGGGGGTCGGAATGGCGATGTCTTTAGTAAAAGGACAAAACATCACCATTCCGAAATCACATTATTTCGAAATGGGGGGGCTTCGGAATGGGGATGCTTCGAAATGGAGGTGTTTCTAAGTGGCGGTGTTTCGGAATGGCGCCCCGCCCCCCCTTCAGGGTATGTAGAAAATCCTATAGGCCTATTGATGACAACGAGGAGAGTGTAGGCCTAATCGCATAATTCTCCAGGCAAATATTTCGCCTTTTTCTGGTTGACTTTTCACTTCGCTTCCTTAAATCTCTGGTGTACGAATTAGCCTATATTAATTTGCTATGAACTCTCCCTTCGTTTGGTCTATACTTTAGGATCATAGTAGCCTACTGTTTGCAGTGTCTACGTGGTATAAAGTAGGCCTATAATAAAGTGTACTAGAATTAAAAGTCAGCTATTTCACCTTACTTTTCCCCTCTCACATGCAGTAGAGGGAGAGGATCGTTTCTCACTCAAATCCAAAATTTCGGAATGGCGATGTTTTCTAAGCATCCCCTTTCCGAAAATTTTATTTCGGAATAGTGGTGTTTCTAAATGGTGGGGTTTCTGAATGGAGGGGTTTCTGAATGGAGGTGTTTCGGAATGGAGGTTCGTTCCCTATGGGGGTTACTGTGTCAGACATGTCCAAATATGAAGTGTGTTGCTATGCTGTGTCACACATGTCTAAATATGAAGTGTGTTGCTATGCTGTGTCACACATGTCTAAATATGAAGTGTGTTGCTATGCTGTGTCACACATGTCCAAATATGAAGTGTGTTGCTATGCTGTGTCACACATGTCTAAATATGAAGTGTGTTGCTATGCTGTGTCACACATGTCTAAATATGAAGTGTGTTGCTATGCTGTGTCACACATGTCTAAATATGAAGTGTGTTGCTATGCTGTGTCACACATGTCCAAATATGAAGTGTGTTGCTATGCTGTGTCACACATGTCTAAATATGAAGTGTGTTGCTATGCTGTGTCACACATGTCTAAATATGAAGTGTGTTGCTATGCTGTGTCACACATGTCTAAATATGAAGTGTGTTGCTATGCTGTGTCACACATGTCTAAATATGAAGTGTGTTGCTATGCTGTGTCACACATGTCTAAATATGAAGTGTGTTGCTATGCTGTGTCACACATGTCTAAATATGAAGTGTGTTGCTATGCTGTGTCACACATGTCTAAATATGAAGTGTGTTGCTATGCTGTGTCACACATGTCCAAATATGAAGTGTGTTGCTATGCTGTGTCACACATGTCTAAATATGAAGTGTGTTGCTATGCTGTGTCACACATGTCTAAATATGAAGTGTGTTGCTATGCTGTGTCACACATGTCTAAATATGAAGTGTGTTGCTATGCTGTGTCACACATGTCTAAATATGAAGTGTGTTGCTATGCTGTGTCACACATGTCTAAATATGAAGTGTGTTGCTATGCTGTGTCACACATGTCTAAATATGAAGTGTGTTGCTATGCTGTGTCACACATGTCTAAATATGAAGTGTGTTGCTATGCTGTGTCACACATGTCCAAATATGAAGTGTGTTGCTATGCTGTGTCACACATGTCTAAATATGAAGTGTGTTGCTATGCTGTGTCACACATGTCTAAATATGAAGTGTGTTGCTATGCTGTGTCACACATGTCTAAATATGAAGTGTGTTGCTATGCTGTGTCACACATGTCTAAATATGAAGTGTGTTGCTATGCTGTGTCACACATGTCTAAATATGAAGTGTGTTGCTATGCTGTGTCACACATGTCCAAATATGAAGTGTGTTGCTATTAGAGTTCTCAACAAGCCTGAAAATGAAGGCCCGGCCCAACTGGGCCTAACTGATCAGGCCCAAAGCCCGGCTCGGTCCGACTAATTAGCATAGTTTTTAGCCCCGACCTGGCCCTAAAATGTCGGGCCGGGTCGGGCATGGTCTACAAAGAGTAAAAGTGAAATGCCAGTCTGCCCTATCTTCCTAATAGATAAATACACAGGCAGACTGATCAGAACTATTTCAATAAATATATTTTTTTCATGGTGAGCCCTAAGCCCGACCCGGCCCTATCGATTAGCATATATTTTAGGCCCGAGCCTGACCCTAAAATGTCGGGTTGGGCCAGGCCTGGTCGGGTTCGGGCAGAGTTTGAGAACTCTAGTTGCTATGCTGTGTCAGACATGTCCAAATATGAAGTGGTGTGATGTCACAACAGACCAACTCCATATATGGAGATATAGAGGTTAATCAGGTCCAGAGCCCAGGGAGAGGATTTTGTGCTGGTTCTGGACAACAGTGTATCTGACAGACTGTTCACCTCATGGTGGTGTGGAACGTGTGTCAGATTGTAGAATATTAGTAAGTATTATAGAATATATAGCCTATAGATTATAGAATATTAGTAAGTATTATAGATATATAGCCTATAGATTATAGAATATTAGTAAGTATTATAGATATATAGCCTATAGATTATAGAATATTAGTAAGTATTATAGATATATAGTCTATAGATTATAGAATATTAGTAAGTATTATAGATATATAGCCTATAGATTATAGAATATTAGTAAGTATTATAGAATATAGCCTATGGAGCTAACAGGCTACCTGTGGAGGTCCAGGGTCTGTAGATAATATACATACAGTATCTGTAGAGGTCTGGTGTCTGTAGAGGTATTTATAGATCATATACATGTACATACAGGTACCAGAGGTCCGTGGTCGGGGTCTGCCCTCCTTGGTCTCAGAGATGTGTTTCTGGCAGCGCTGCGATCGTCTCATACCTGTGTGTCATACCTGTAGAGGTCCGTGGTCGGGGTCTGTAGATGTATTTATAGTTACCTGTAGAGGTGCGTGGTCGGGGTCTGTAGATGTATTTATAGTTACCTGTAGAGGTGCGTGGTCGGGGTCTGTAGAGGTATTTATAGTTACCTGTAGAGGTGCGTGGTCGGGGTCTGTAGAGGTATTTATAGTTACCTGTGGTCGGGGTCTGTAGAGGTATTTATAGTTACCTGTGGTCGGGGTCTG
The DNA here is from genome assembly GCA_039105355.1 of Benthosema pterotum. NCBI lineage: Eukaryota > Metazoa > Chordata > Actinopteri > Myctophiformes > Myctophidae > Benthosema > Benthosema pterotum. The sequence continues at coordinate 48,354,161 of CM076985.1, forward strand.
TAGAGGTATTTATAGTTACCTGTAGAGGTGCGTGGTCGGGGTCTGTAGATGTATTTATAGATACCTGTAGAGGTGCGTGGTCGGGGTCTGTAGATGTATTTATAGATACCTGTAGAGGTCCGTGGTCGGGGTCTGTAGATGTATTTATAGTTACCTGTAGAGGTGCGTGGTCGGGGTCTGTAGAGGTATTTATAGATACCTGTAGAGGTGCGTGGTCGGGGTCTGTAGATGTATTTATAGTTACCTGTGGATGCCCGTGGTCGGGGTCTGTAGATGTATTTATAGTTACCTGTAGAGGTGCGTGGTCGGGGTCTGTAGATGTATTTATAGTTACCTGTAGAGGATGTGTTCTAGGACCTGATTGGACCACAGACATGACACTCATTAGTATTCTATAAAGGACACACACAACACTCATCACCCTAAAGGGGTTAAGGCCATGACTACACGAGGAAAATATCTGTTCTTTTCCTCCTCCATTTAAAGAAAAAAATCCTGTCCACACGACAAAGATATCCGTGTCCACACATACAACCCAAAACGGACATTTTGGACTCCAACACGTATGCCAGGCCAGTAGGTGGCGATAAGAAAAACAAATACAACACAGAAATGGCTGGTGTGAGCTGGTTTCCATGGTTACCCAAATAAATTCTCCACGTAACCTGGTAGCAGTAAGAGACTGTTACTGGAATTAATTGAATATTGGAGGAAATGTGAACTGCACTAAAAATCATCACCCTCCCTGTTTTTCTTTAAAAATGCTATTCAATAACACACATTTTGTCTTTTAGTCACATTTAGACTTCTGAAATTCATTTTTGTTGGTTAGAAATATCAAAAATGATTTAGTCTTAGTGATTTGATCTTAGTGGTTTTCACCCCTGGTTTTTATTTCTTTTTAGTCTGAACAAGTTATTATCTTCTACTGTAAAAAATACTGCAGTATTTATGTCCAAGTACTTACAAAGTAAGAAAGGAAGAAAATACCTGTACCTATTTCCATCAGTCTTAGTTTATGATTTAGTCTTAGTTCTTTGAAAACACACAACCTTGGTCGACTTCGTCTTTTGTCTTAGTTGACAAAAACAACCAAGTGATTAAACAAACATGAATTGACCTCCACTATTAGTTAACGTCACATTTAGGTCAGTATTTATTAATAATCCCAGTAGTACCTTTAATGTGAGAAAATAAAGTGATGTCATGAGCTGGCACGCGCGGCTATGGCAGTGACGTTTCACGTGTTTACACGGCTCCAGATATTTCAGAAAATCTTCACTTATTTATCTGTTTGCACAAAACTCCGTTTGAGTGACGGAAAACGCTGTTTGTGTGTAGTAGAAAGGCCCAAACGCAGGAACCTTTCTGTGTTTGACAAAAGATCAGCAGTCGTGTAGCCAGGGCCTAAAACTAGCCCTGAAAATGTACTGCCAACTCAGCATTCCAATTTGTTTCAATTAATGGTAAATTCAGTGAATTCACTAAAATCTATTAGCATTCAAAATATTCCCCTATAGGACAACTTTGAAGTTTCCACCCTTCAGTGGTCCACACATGTACCTGTCATGTCAAAAATGGTAGATCTACAAGCTTAAAACGTGACGCACAGCAACACATTTTGAGCTCCTGTGTTGTTACATTTGGATCAAAATCCTGAATGTTTGTCCCGTTTTTCCCACTTGTCCCAAACATTCTCATACTTCTGTCCATCAAATGAACAGTTTGGATCTGAATTAAAGTGGAACGCCACTGACATTGAAGGGAAAACTTACTGTATGTACAGTATGTCATACAGTATGTAAACACGCAGATCGGCAAACCAATCACATGTTGGAATGGTGTATTGGTTCATCACTGTAGTTGACCTTAAATAACATCCTGTCCCGACACGACCCTTTTGGTGTGTTTTGGGGTGACGGCGTGTCCAACAGCTAAACGGAAAAACTACCCTGTACTGCATTTATCTGAATAACAGCTGATTACATGAAACATTTTCTCAGGCGATCTATTCAGCGGCGGTACGATTACGACACGGCGGTGAGCGTCTGTTTGCACATTAACTTTCCACTGGGGTACGAGGCACTGAGCACGTACGCCTTACCATGGTTTGGGGGATAAAAGGAGGCTGTGAACACCGACACCATCACTTCTGTTCCAACATGAAGCTCCGCTGCGTGGCTCTTCTGCTGCTACTGTTCTGCCTGTCCCAGGCTGAGCGTGATGGGACTCAGGCTGAACCACACAGTACCCTCCTGCTAGAACCTGATGTCTGGACTCAGGCTGAACCAGACAGAACCCTCCTGCTAGAACCTGATGTCTGGGCCGAGCTCAAAGAGCTCAGAGATATGGTGGTGGAACAACGCGTCCAGCTGAGCAGCATGGAGGCTGAGATGGGGTCCAGACTGTCAGCCAGTGAAGCAGAGTCCAAGCAGCTCAGCAACACCGTGGTGGAACAACGCGTCCAGCTCATCCACATGGAGACCAGGCTGTCGGCCAGCGAAGCAGAGTCCAAGCAGCTCAGCAACACCGTGATGGAACAACGCATCCAGATCACCAGCATGGAAGCAGAGATGGGGTCCAGACTGTCAGCCAGTGAAGCGGAGTCCAAGGATCTCAGAGACGAGTTCCTTCGTCTAGGAGCCACCGTGGTCCAACAGGCAGAGAAGATCAGCAGCATGGAGGCCAGGTAGGATTATTAGGGATTTCATAATTAGGTCAATTTATCAAAATTTGATTTGCTTTATATAGGTCACTGGGGGGAAATGTGAAATAATTGCACAGATAACACTAAGCTAAAACTGTCATAGCCACTCTTCCAAATCATTGATATATTTCCGAGGGACAGCAACGGATTTAAAATCATGTTAACTCCCTTGGCTTCACGTGCTTCTTAAAGGAGAATTCCACACCAAAACACATTTGGCCTCAATCTAACTTATCCATGTGCTGTCATACATGTTACCCTTGATTTTTGTCATAGATGCCCCAAACATTTTTCCTCCACACATCACATCAAAGCACACACTACAGGATCACCAGGGCAGATTATTTCATCCAGCATCAAACCACACTACAGGATAATCAGGTCAGATTATTTCATCCAGCATCAAACCACACTACAGGATAATCAGGTCAGATTATTTCATCCAGCATCAAACCACACTACAGGATAATCAGGTCAGATTATTTCATCCAGCATCAAACCACACTACAGGATAATCAGGTCAGATTATTTCATCCAGCATCAAACCACACTACAGGATAATCAGGTCAGATTATTTCATCCAGCATCAAACCACACTACAGGATAATCAGGTCAGATTATTTCATCCAGCATCAAACCACACTACAGGATAATCAGGTCAGATTATTTCATCCAGCATCAAACCACACTACAGGATAATCAGTCCAGATTATTTAATCCAGCATCAAACCACACTACAGGATAATCAGGTCAGATTATTTAATCCAGCATCAAACCACACACTACAGGATAATCAGGTCAGATTATTTCATCCAGCATCAAACCACACTACAGGATAATCAGGCCAGATTATTTCATCCAGCATCAAACCACACTACAGGATAATCAGGTCAGATTATTTCATCCAGCATCAAACCACACTACAGGATAATCAGGTCAGATTATTTCATCCAGCATCAAACCACACTACAGGATAATCAGGTCAGATTATTTAATCCAGCATCAAACCACACACTACAGGATAATCAGGTCAGATTATTTCATCCAGCATCAAACCACACTACAGGATAATCAGGTCAGATTATTTCATCCAGCATCAAACCACACTACAGGATAATCAGGTCAGATTATTTCATCCAGCATCAAACCACACTACAGGATAATCAGGTCAGATTATTTAATCCAGCATCAAACCACACACTACAGGATAATCAGGTCAGATTATTTCATCCAGCATCAAACCACACTACAGGATAATCAGTCCAGATTATTTAATCCAGCATCAAACCACACACTACAGGATAATCAGGTCAGATTATTTCATCCAGCATCAAACCACACTACAGGATAATCAGGTCAGATTATTTCATCCAGCATCAAACCACACTACAGGATAATCAGGTCAGATTATTTCATCCAGCATCAAACCACACTACAGGATAATCAGGTCAGATTATTTCATCCAGCATCAAACCACACTACAGGATAATCAGTCCAGATTATTTAATCCAGCATCAAACCACACTACAGGATAATCAGGTCAGATTATTTCATCCAGCATCAAACCACACTACAGGATAATCAGTCCAGATTATTTAATCCAGCATCAAACCACACACTACAGGATAATCAGGTCAGATTATTTCATCCAGCATCAAACCACACTACAGGATAATCAGTCCAGATTATTTAATCCAGCATCAAACCACACTACAGGATAATCAGGTCAGATTATTTCATCCAGCATCAAACCACACTACAGGATAATCAGGTCAGATTATTTCATCCAGCATCAAACCACACTACAGGATAATCAGGTCAGATTATTTCATCCAGCATCAAACCACACTACAGGATAATCAGGTCAGATTATTTCATCCAGCATCAAACCACACTACAGGATAATCAGGTCAGATTATTTCATCCAGCATCAAACCACACTACAGGATAATCAGGCCAGATTATTTCATCCAGCATCAAACCACACTACAGGATAATCAGGTCAGATTATTTCATCCAGCATCAAACCACACTACAGGATAATCAGGTCAGATTATTTCATCCAGCATCAAACCACACTACAGGATAATCAGGCCAGATTATTTCATCCAGCATCAAACCACACTACAGGATAATCAGGTCAGATTATTTCATCCAGCATCAAACCACACTACAGGATAATCAGGTCAGATTATTTCATCCAGCATCAAACCACACACTACAGGATAATCAGGCCAGATTATTTCATCCAGCATCAAACCACACAGTACAGGATAATCAGGCCAGATTGTTTCATCCAGCATCAAAGCACACACTACAGGATAATCAGTCCAGATTATTTAATCCAGCATCAAACCACACTACAGGATAATCAGGCCAGATTATTTAATCCAGCATCAAACCACACTACAGGATAATCAGGCCAGATTATTTCATACAGCATCAAACCACACACTACAGGATAATCGGGTCAGATTATTTCATCCAGCACTACACTACATGACTTTAATAAACCCAGGCAGCAGCAGCACTTCATGGTAGGGCTGGGCGATATGAGATTTTTGCCATATCCCGATATGGCTCATTTCATATCCCGATACGATATAAATCACGATATAGCACATTTTTGTAAATTGCATAAAATGCATATTATATATAAAATTGTCCAGTGGAAATGCAGTTTGAAATGATATACTCAACAAGTCATGTTACTAAATAATACTTCATTTAGACACCGTGTGAATCAGTTTGTATTTGACTATTTGGTTTTCAACATCAATTTGTTGTTTCTTTACCCAACAAAGAACTAAATTGAATCAGTGCAGTAGAACATGTTGGCAGTAAACAGAAAATACAGCCCTTGCCCTTAAAATAAATATTGGTTCCAAAATACCAAATGTAATGGAACTCTTTAAAGTGTAGCTGCAAAAATAATATATTATGCTATATGCAGTTTTATATTTGAGGTAGGATTAGCATGTGTGGGCGCACCGTATTGTGGAGCGCTGCCATAAAACACTGCGTAAAGCGTGTTTTTTGCGACACTGCGATATAAACGATAGAGCTCATTTTAGACGATAGAAAGTTTCTATCGTGAAATCTAAAATAAATTTAGAGCTAATAATAATGGATTGCATTTTTATAGCGCTTTTCTATGCACAGCGTGTATACTCAAAGCGCTTACAATGGTCCATTCATTCATACATTGGGAAGTAGAGTGGTGAACAGTCAACGCTCAGCGTTCTAAACTTCACACATTCACACACCAGTGGTTCAACCACTGGAGGCAAGGTGGGGTTCAGTGTCTTGCCCAAGGACACTTCGACATGTAGACAGGAGGAGCCGGGAATCGAACCACCGACCACTGGATCATTGGCCGACCTGCTCTACCTCCTGAGCCACAGCCGCCCTACTAAAATAATCGAATATTAGAATAGGGACGAATGCAGCAATGCAAACTGTGAGGGGAGGGCAGAGGGGAGGGGAGGACAAAAAAACAAGTACAATTATGTGATATCAGGGATCAAGGTAGATTGATGCCCAATGTGTTTTGGTGTGGAATTCCCCTTTAAAGCAGGGTGAAAATGTTTACATTTTTCCTGTGCCGATCAGACATTTTGGCCGATATCGATATAATGAATCACTCTTATGGCTGATAACCGATATTACAGATGTTGATATGATCTCATTTTGTATTCACTGTCTGAAACATTATAATAATAATAAAAGTGTCTGCACTGCAGGCTGAGACAAGTCACATTTAAAGGAGAATCACCAAAACACATCAGGCATCAATTTACCTTGATCCCTGTGACATCATATATACTACTTGATGTTTGTCATAGATTCCCCTGCTCTACATTTCACCCTGAGGTCCCCTCCCCTTCCCTTCCCTCCCCTCCCCTCCCCTCCCCTCCCTTCCCTCCCCTCCCCTCCCCTCCCCTCCCCTCCCCTCCCCTCCCCTCCCCTCCCCTCCCCTTACACATTTTGCATTGTTGCAGGTTGTCTTTATTCTAATGTGGGGATTTCAGTAGCTCTAAACTTTAAACATAGCATATTCTAATAGTTTACTGATACTCATGCATGTGTTTTATGTCACTCTGGGGCAGATTTTACTTGTAATACCAGAGGTAATCTATTCCTCCTCGATCAGACACAGGGGTAAGGGGTTGACACTATGGTCACACCATAGTGTCAACCCCTTACCCCTGTGTCTGATCACTAGTTAGACTGGTATATTCACCATAGTGTCAACCCCTTACCCCTGTGTGTGATCACTGGTTAGACTGGTATATTCACCATAGTGTCAACCCCTTACCCCTGTGTCTGATCACTGGTTAGACTGGTATATTCACCATAGTGTCAACCCCTTACCCTGTGTCTGATCGCTGGTTAGACTGGTATATTCACCATAGTGTCAACCCCTTACCCCTGTGTCTGATCGCTGGTTAGACTGGTATATTCACCATAGTGTCAACCCCTTACCCCTGTGTCTGATCACTGGTTAGACTGGTATATTCACCATAGTGTCAACCCCTTACCCCTGTGTCTGATCACTGGTTAGACTGGTATATTCACCATAGTGTCAACCCCTTACCCCTGTGTCTGATCGCTGGTTAGACTGGTATATTCACCATAGTGTCAACCCCTTACCCCTGTGTCTGATCACTGGTTAGACTGGTATATTCACCATAGTGTCAACCCCTTACCCCTGTGTCTGATCACTGGTTAGACTGGTATATTCACCATAGTGTCAACCCCTTACCCCTGTGTCTGATCGCTGGTTAGACTGGTATATTCACCATAGTGTCAACCCCTTACCCCTGTGTGTGATCACTGGTTAGACTGGTATATTCACCATAGTGTCAACCCCTTACCCCTGTGTCTGATCACTGGTTAGACTGGTATATTCACCATAGTGTCAACCCCTTACCCCTGTGTGTCTGATCACTGGTTAGACTGGTATATTCACCATAGTGTCAACCCCTTACCCCTGTGTCTGATCACTGGTTAGACTGGTATATTCACCATAGTGTCAACCCCTTACCCCTGTGTGTCTGATCACTGGTTAGACTGGTATATTCACCATAGTGTCAACCCCTTACCCCTGTGTGTCTGATCACTGGTTAGACTGGTATATTCACCATAGTGTCAACCCCTTACCCCTGTGTGTCTGATCACTGGTTAGACTGGTATATTCACCATAGTGTCAACCCCTTACCCCTGTGTCTGATCACTGGTTAGACTGGTATATTCACCATAGTGTCAACCCCTTACCCCTGTGTCTGATCACTGGTTAGACTGGTATATTCACCATAGTGTCAACCCCTTACCCCTGTGTCTGATCGCTGGTTAGACTGGTATATTCACCATAGTGTCAACCCCTTACCCCTGTGTCTGATCACTGGTTAGACTGGTATATTCACCATAGTGTCAACCCCTTACCCCTGTGTCTGATCGCTGGTTAGACTGGTATATTCACCATAGTGTCAACCCCTTACCCCTGTGTCTGATCACTGGTTAGACTGGTATATTCACCATAGTGTCAACCCCTTACCCCTGTGTCTGATCACTGGTTAGACTGGTATATTCACCATAGTGTCAACCCCTTACCCTGTGTCTGATCACTGGTTAGACTGGTATATTCACCATAGTGTCAACCCCTTACCCCTGTGTCTGATCACTGGTTAGACTGGTATATTCACCATAGTGTCAACCCCTTACCCCTGTGTCTGATCACTGGTTAGACTGGTATATTCACCATACTGTAGTGTCAACCCCTTACCCCTGTGTCTGATCACTGGTTAGACTGGTATATTCACCATAGTGTCAACCCCTTACCCCTGTGTCTGATCGCTGGTTAGACTGGTATATTCACCATAGTGTCAACCCCTTACCCCTGTGTGTGATCACTGGTTAGACTGGTATATTCACCATAGTGTCAACCCCTTACCCCTGTGTCTGATCACTGGTTAGACTGGTATATTCACCATAGTGTCAACCCCTTACCCCTGTGTCTGATCACTGGTTAGACTGGTATATTCACCATAGTGTCAACCCCTTACCCCTGTGTGTCTGATCACTGGTTAGACTGGTATATTCACCATAGTGTCAACCCCTTACCCCTGTGTCTGATCACTGGTTAGACTGGTATATTCACCATAGTGTCAACCCCTTACCCCTGTGTGTCTGATCACTGGTTAGACTGGTATATTCACCATAGTGTCAACCCCTTACCCTGTGTGTCTGATCACTGGTTAGACTGGTATATTCACCATAGTGTCAACCCTTACCCCTGTGTGTCTGATCACTGGTTAGACTGGTATATTCACCATAGTGTCAACCCCTTACCCCTGTGTCTGATCACTGGTTAGACTGGTATATTCACCATAGTGTCAACCCCTTACCCCTGTGTCTGATCACTGGTTAGACTGGTATATTCACCATAGTGTCAACCCCTTACCCCTGTGTCTGATCACTGGTTAGACTGGTATATTCACCATAGTGTCAACCCTTACCCCTGTGTCTGATCACTGGTTAGACTGGTATATTCACCATAGTGTCAACCCCTTACCCCTGTGTCTGATCACTGGTTAGACTGGTATATTCACCATAGTGTCAACCCCTTACCCCTGTGTCTGATCACTGGTTAGACTGGTATATTCACCATAGTGTCAACCCCTTACCCCTGTGTCTGATCACTGGTTAGACTGGTATATTCACCATAGTGTCAACCCCTTACCCCTGTGTCTGATCACTGGTTAGACTGGTATATTCACCTTAGTGTCAAACCCTTACCCCTGTGTGTCTGATCGCTGGTTAGACTGGTATATTCACCATAGTGTCAACCCCTTACCCCTGTGTCTGATCACTGGTTAGACTGGTATATTCACCATAGTGTCAACCCCTTACCCCTGTGTCTGATCACTGGTTAGAGTGGTATATTCACCATAGTGTCAACCCCTTACCCCTGTGTCTGATCACTGGTTAGACTGGTATATTCACCATAGTGTCAAGTGTCAACCCCTTACCCCTGTGTCTGATCACTGGTTAGACTGGTATATTCACCATAGTGTCAACCCCTTACCCCTGTGTCTGATCACTGGTTAGACTGGTATATTCACCATAGTGTCAACCCCTTACCCCTGTGTCTGATCACTGGTTAGACTGGTATATTCACCATAGTGTCAACCCCTTACCCCTGTGTCTGATCACTGGTTAGACTGGTATATTCACCATAGTGTCAACCCCTTACCCCTGTGTCTGATCACTGGTTAGACTGGTATATTCACCATAGTGTCAACCCCTTACCCCTGTGTCTGATCGCTGGTTAGACTGGTATATATCAGCTAATATATAATGTATATAATCAGCTAATGATTCCCGAGCGCGGCAAGCCGCAGCTCACCGCTCCTTGGAGCTCACCACTCCAAGTGATGGGTTAAAAGCGGAGGTCCAATTTCGCTGCGGTAACGTAGTGACAAATCATGCGACTTTGACTTTGACTTTATATTCACCATAGTGTCAACCCCTTACCCCTGTGTCTGATCACTGGTTAGACTGGTATATTCACCATAGTGTCAACCCCTTACCCCTGTGTCTGATCACTGGTTAGACTGGTATATTGACCATAGTGTCGACTCCTTACTTTGTTACAACTAAAAGTGCATACTTGAAAATTTACTTGACTAAAAGTACAAAAAGTATTAGCTTCAAAATGCACTGAAAGTACTAAAATAAAAGGCATAAGGTTCCATTTCACTACTTCAAAATGTGTACAAAGATCTATTGAAAATAGTAGATTTACAAGCTCACTGCGCGTTTTAAAAACAACAATGTTTTAAAAACGCAATTGACAATGACTAGAAATTAATGTTTTTTTGTGTGATTTGACCATGACCATGACCAGACAACTAGAGTACTGGCATTTTATTTGCAAATTTGTCCTAAAACATCTCCAATGTTCTCTAATTACAGGGTGTCATCCAGCGAGGACGAAGCCAAGGAGCTCAGAGACCAGGTGGTGGAACAACGAGTTCATCTGAGATACCTGGAGGAACAGGTCCAGGAGCAGACAGACTTAGTGACCAGTAAGTTCATCTGGAGACAGAGGTCCAGACAGACTTAGTGACCAGTAAGTTCATCTGGAGACAGAGGTCCAGGAGACAGACTTAGTGTCCAGTAAGTTCATCTAGAGACAGAGGTCCAGGAGCAGACAGACTTAGTGACCAGTAAGTTCATCTAGAGACAGAGGTCCAGGAGACAGACTTAGTGACCAGTAAGTTCATCTGGAGACAGAGGTCCAGCAGACAGACTTAGTGACCAGTAAGTTCATCTAGAGACAGAGGTCCAGGAGACAGACTTAGTGACCAGTAAGTTCATCTAGAGACAGAGGTCCAGCAGACAGACTTAGTGACCAGTAAGTTCATCTAGAGACAGAGGTCCAGGAGACAGACTTAGTGACCAGTAAGTTCATCTAGAGACAGAGGTCCAGGAGCAGAGAGACTTAGTGACCAGTAAGTTCATCTAGAGACAGAGGTCCAGGAGACAGACTTAGTGACCAGTAAGTTCATCTAGAGACAGAGGTCCAGGAGACAGACTTAGTGACCAGTAAGTTCATCTAGAGACAGAGGTCCAGGAGACAGACTTAGTGACCAGTAAGTTCACCTGGAGACAGAGGTCCAGGAGACAGACTTAGTGACCAGTAAGGTCGTCTTGTGATTAATCTCAATAGTCACTGACAATTTGGTTGCTCTATGCATAATGTTTACACTGACACCCTCAGTGTGTTGCCCTACACTACGGTGCTGTACTGTATGTGTAATGAGTATTTTGTGCGGTCAAAACGGAATTTTGGTGCTGGAGGAATGCAGACTTGAGATTATTGTTCAGTGGCAAAGAATGATCAGCTAATCAGCTAATGATTCCCGAGCGCGGCAAGCCGCAGCTCACCGCTCCTTGGAGCTCACTGCTCCAAGTGATGGGTCAACAGCGGAGAACCAATTTCACTGCGTCGCTGGGTCAAAATGTTGATTTGATCAATTCCTAAATAAACTACTAGGAGCTAAATAAGGTTGTGAGGACACTAAGCCTAGCTTCTTTCTGTACGTTTCAATTTTTTTGTCCAGCAACAACATTTTTTTAGATTTAAATGTTTTCCTTTAGGAGGTTGTCTCACAGAATGAGTTAAGTTAAGTTAAGTCTCATTTATTTATAGGGTTAATGTTTTTCAGTAACTGAATCTGTCTGTATCTTAATGTTTTTCAGTAACTGAATCTGTCTGTATCTTAATGTTTTTCAGTAACTGTGAATCTGTCTGTATCTTAATGTTTTTCAGTAACTGAATCTGTCTGTATCTTAATGTTTTTCAGTAACTGTGAATCTGTCTGTATCTTAATGTTTTTCAGTAACTGTGAATCTGTCTGTATCTTAATGTTTTTCAGTAACTGAATCTGTCTGTATCTTAATGTTTTTCAGTAACTGAATCTGTCTGTATCTTAATGTTTTTCAGTAACTGAATCTGTCTGTATCTTAATGTTTTTCAGTAACTGCTGCCACAGTGAGTCAAAGTGAATCTCAGCTTGCAGAGCTTCAGTCCAGGATGAATTCCACTGATCTACAGGTTGAACATTTGGAGAAACAAAGTGAAGGTAATTCTAACCTGATGATGTTCAGTGGATTCAGGACAGAGAACTGGTAAAGGTCCTAATATACAGCATGAGGTTAAACTTTCACCATTTCTGATGGACTATTTTAAGCAGAGAATTCAGCATAGCTGTTGGCATGTTTTGGTGGACACAGAGGAAAATGTCCAATTCAAATATTCATATACATTATTCATTTTTTATATTTCATTACATGATATGCTAGCCTATGTTTAATGGGTGTCATTTGTTTAGCATTTCATTTATATTCACAGAATCAACAGGTGTTGTGGCCATGATTTACTTTGGCTTAATTTAAATAAATAAATAAATTACTACATCTCTGAGAACAATGAATGGACAATCTTTCAGTGGGTCCAGAAACCTCTGCTATGGTCATTATGTATTTTCTATGCCTACAAATACCACAATGTAAACAACCAGGTTTTTATGTACAGAGGTCTCAAAACAGGCCAAATAATTCACTGCTACTCATGATGGTTGTATATGTAGACTGTGGGAGGGGAGGGGTGTGGGGGTTATTTAATAAAGAGACAAACAGTTAATGATTGTGATTATGTAATGACTCTTATTAGTGATTAAATTGTGTTGATTTCAGTTCATGCTGTCCAGCTGTCCACTGTAGAAACACACCTGGATGATACTGATGACCAAATAATGGACCTGCAGAGTGAGTTTATTTATTACACATTATGTTATAATATGAACTGAGTTTAATTGTTAACTTGTTATTAATTGGAATTAATTGAGGAGTGAGTTTATTTATTATAGGAGATGCTCGATGGAAACAATTAACTCTATAAACACCCAATGACGTACTTGACAATGTCAAGTACGCCATTGGGTGTTATAGAGTTAATTGGCAGGGAACTACTGTATACAGTACATGTCAAATTCACATGTACTGTATATAGTAGTTCCCTGCCAGTGGTTTTCACATTTTTATTTTGTCAAATTATTCCCAAATAGCGCTTGTATTATCATATTGGTCCTCCAACATGCACTATATAATGCACTACATGACTATCACCACTAGGTGTCAGTAGGTGGATGATCGCCGGATCTCTTTGACTCAAACAGGTTCTACTTCCTGTACTGCAAATTTTGGCTGGACCACAACAAATCGATAGGATGACGATCATTATCATAAATGACTTAAATCAGGACGTAATGTCGCGGCAATTTCTGGATTATGATTAGCGATGGACATATGGCTCGCGCGTGTGCACGTAGGAGCATGCACCAGGTGATTTTGATCATTTATGAGTGAGTACAGCCTGCTTTTAGGCGATCGTGCAAAAAAAAAAAAGGTGATCGGCTAAAACTATGTTTTATATTGCAGACAAATGAATTTACACGTCATAAGTACATCAATTATGTCATCAGGAGGCTTGCCAAAAAAGCAATAAATCAATCAGAAACGAAACGGTTAAATGGGGTCTTCTGCTAATTTACATTACATTTATCGTTAAATATTATCTTTAACGTCTTATAAACGTCTTAATTATTTTAATGGAACTAAGCAAATTAGTACTTAAGTCAACTCACTATAGCACTTCTAAAGCAAATTACTAAGGCTGTTGAAAATAGTTAATTAATGGGATTAAATAAATTTTGTTGATTAATCTGATTAAAAATTTTAACGCAATTAACTCATATACACACTGACTCAACTCACTGAGCATTTTCTCATTGAAAGAAATGGGTAGAGCACGGTTTTACGGAGACATATAACCTGTAACCAGAGCCATAGAGTATAGCTGGAGGATCTACAAGCATTGAGGGCCTGTAGATCACCTATTTTGATAAATATTTTAAAGATAAATGGTTATTTTTTAAATCTTTTTGTAAATGTTGGAATCCTGTACAGGAAAACATGCATATTTTGGACATAGTTCGAATGGTGATTAATCATGATTAAATTAATTTTAAAGCTGTGATTAATTTGATTAAAATTTTTAATCATTCAACAGCCCTACAAATTACCTTCCTTTTTGGCTCATTCATTATCTGAAAGAAGATCAATTTTAAAATAGCAAAAAGGCAGAATAAGAAAAGAAAGAAAGGATATTGTAAATACTAGAATGCACTCTGAAGCATTGTAGTTCTGTTTACTACTTTGTCTCGTTGAGATTGATATTTAGATATAAAGCTGCTGGTCTGCAAGACAATACATTCACTGGTAATGCCTTTGAATTGTGTATAATTTAAATAACAGTATCCCTTCATAATATGCTATTATTAATAAATAATCTATTATTGAAATAATAGTAGGTCTATATGATTAATAAATTAATATTAATGTTATAACAATGTGATAATGTTTATCTGTTGACAGACCCACCAAAGGTAGCGTTCTCTGCTGGGCTGGGTGGAACCTTAGGACCAGTAAGTTCTGAGACCACTGTGATCTACAAGAGCGTCATCACCAACGTTGGAGGCAGATATGATCCATCTACAGGTTGGTTATTATTCATTCATGTGAATTCAGTTTGCAGAACACAATACATTAGTTAGTTAATGTCATTGGTTGTAGAGATCTCAACAGGCCCATGGTAAAGTCGGCCCTAAATAAGTGAGGCTGAAGCCTGACTAATTAGCATATTGTTTAAATGTGATGCTCCTCTCCTCGCTGTAAGTCCTGTTAATCTCATAGTGGAGCCTTCCTCATAATAACGAATTATTACACAAATTCAGCCTATTATTATAATAACATTCTAAAAAAAAGAAATAACGGGCGAAAAGAAAAAACAGTAAAATCTCAGAGCCCGAGGCTCGGCCTGGCTTGGCTAATTATATTTTTAAATGTATCTATTTGTTTTAATATGCTAATTAGTCAGGTTCGGGCATTAAATATGAACTGTAATTGGTTGTTATTATGTCTCTCTACAGGTGTGTTTACATCAAACCTGAAAGGACTGTATCACTTCAGATTCACTGCAGCTCACACCCAGTCATCATACGCTGTGTATATCTACATGTATAAAAACGATCAGCGACTCATGTGGAACCATTCATCGAATGGTCATGGCGGTTGGGAATATGTGTCTAATGGAGTGATCGTAGAATTGGAGCAGGGAGACACCGTTTACATGCGTATACCTGCTAACTACAGGCTCAATGATCACTCTAGCTACAACCACAACATGTTCACTGGTTACCTGCTCTATGCTATGTAACTGTTACTACCATTATACTAACACTGTTACTACTGGTACCATTATACTAACACTGTTACTACTGGTACCATTATACTAACACTGTTACTACTGGTACCATTATACTAACACTGTTACTACTGGTACCATTATACTAACACTGTTACTACTGGTACCATTATACTAACACTGTTACTACTGGTACCATTATACTAACACTGTTACTACTGGTACCATTATACTAACACTGTTACTACTGGTACCATTATACTAACACTGTTACTACTGGTACCATTACATTCTATGTAACAGTGTTTGTAGTAACGTTACATTAAAAAGTGTTTTTTGACCCTGTAATGTATTCATACATTCTGTCAATAATAAACACTAATTAAAAATAATGTTGTCTGTTTTACTGATCATCCAAAACTATAGTACATTTAGAAAACTAGAGTTGTCAATCGATTAAAAAAATGTAATCGTGATTAATCGCATGATTGCCCATAGTTAATCTTTGATTAATCGCAATTTAATCGCATATTTTTATGAGTTTTAAATATACCTTAAATGAGTGTTTTTCAAGAATATTCATATATCAAGGTCAATTATTTATTCTTTATTTGAGCCACAGACCACCATTTGATGACATTTATTTAGACTTCCATACCTAAATTAAAGAATTTGTCAACAATTTGATGTTGGTATCATTTTGTAGAAAGTTTTCTACCTTCTCTAATTGTGTAGACTTATTTTAAAGTAACTTAACTGATGCAGATATTTAACAATTATTCACCTGCATTTGGCGAAATTGAACCAAATAGACCCAACTGGCCTTTGGTTTTACTGTGAGTTAATCTCGCACAAAAAAAAATAATCGGGTTAACTCATGGCTGAGTTAACTCGCGATTAACTAGTTAATGCTGACAGCCTTATAGAAAACAGATATGAAATGATTTTGTCCATAACTACAGTATTGCAGTAAGAAGGAGGAGGGGGAAGTCACACCTGTGTTAAGTGAGGGACACTCTAATGAATTATTGAACTTGTACCAACCTTGAAACATGCTATAATTACGGCAACAAGAATAGTGGTCCCTTATTGGCTGAGGGTTTCCACTGACACGCCCACAGCTGGTTTGCTGAGACGCATGGTGTAAACTCTCCATTCATTATGTCAATGGCATTTAATGTGTTAAGACACTTAGCTGTTCATAGGAGGGGATAGCACCACTCAAAAAAACTCCATCAGTTTTATCTAAATTATTTCAGTCGTTTTGTGTTTATCATTCTGGATGTTAGCCACCAAATATAGTTATTTCCAACAGCTCAAACTAAACATATTATACTGATTTGTTCAAACCCTGTAAAAGGGAAATCGGCATATTTTGGACTAAAATGATTAAATTAACTATGAAGCTGTGATTAATTTGATTTTTAATCATTCAACAGCCCTACTAATAATTAACACTTCTTGGCATTGAAAGTGTTTTAGAGCAGATCAGTGACTTTAAGGCCAAAATCATTTCGGGTTAAGCCAGGATAACGCACCAGCCAACGTTGTGACGCGGTGGTAATAGAATAATTGGGTTAAGCCAGGCTACCACTAAACAACAGCATTTCATCATTGAAAACAGAAAACTCTGTGTCAGACCTTTAGCTTTATACATGCTGTGTGTCTGTTGCAACTTCAACAACAACTGATGTTATTGTTGATGCTTTACTTGACTAATAAAAGTCCTGGAACTCCAGCTCTCTACATAATAATGTCACCTTTACAGTTTAGATTTAATAATAATAATTATACCACCGGTATCTGACTATTTACTCAAGTATTAATAATCTGCTTATAAGCACATGGAGCCACTGGAAAATGAAGTGGAGTGGACACACGAAGATACATGAGAGAATAAATAAGAATAAACTGTGCTATCAGTGCATAAGAGATGTATTCTGTGGTGATCGTAGTGACTTCATCTGTAGTTAAGAACAATAGTTTTAGCCACTATCTTAGTTTAAAACAATATAACTTTTTTACGACTATCTTAGTTTTAAGGGTAACTAAAATCATCACATAATCTCAGTGTCCAAACCTAATCATTGCAGTTTGTTCATTAGCAGAGTTAACCTAGTGTAGGTTCCCCCAATAGGCGGCCCGCAAGCCATTTGCAATCCGTGAAATATCCCTTTAATAAATTAATGAAAACAATAAAAACCCAAATGTGCATGCGCATGGATTCGGCTCCCGGCCTGGTACCTTCGTCAAAATATGGCCCTTGAGGAATTGGGGAACCCTGACCTAGTGCTATTTAAGCCTCACACATTTAAAGACAATTAAGATATAATAATTTTCTTAGTATGAAGTAAACAATATGATCACATATTTCGGCAGGTCACCAATTTAACCATAATTTGTCCTGCTAGAGTTTACAGGTGTGAGTGAGGCTTGTCGCGAGATTCTAGTTGCGGCCGCTAGATTCTAGTTTCCGATGCTAGATACTAGTTTTGTTATGCTAGACTCTACTTTTTGACACTAGGTTCTAGTTTTTTTCTGCAAAATCTACAGTATGTTCCTGTGTCATATTCAAACATATTTCATGCCAAGGACCACCAGAAATATCTACATTTGTCTGTGGACCCCCATCTGAAAACATGTAGTTCCAGGAGGTCCCCCCAGAAGCAACGACATAAGTTAAAAATGTTTGCTTCTGAAATAATAATATATTCAAAGATTCGCACCACATTTTCACCATTTTCAAAAATATCAGACCTACAAGCTCACAGCACGCGTGCGCCACTCGGTGGTGCGCTGTGAGCTTGTAGGTCTGATATTTTTTCCAATAGCTAAACACCAAAACGAGTTAGAGTACAGAAAAGACATAGATCTCACCTGTACATTAGACGCTGTGATGAGGACCTTGGAGGTGTAAGCAAAGGTCACCAGGAGGTCAACGGACTGAGACTCTACTCCATTGATGTTCACTCTGCTCTGATGAGACTCCTTCCATTCTGACTCAAACATGGCCTACAGGACAACAAGGAGAGGTTAGGACTATAAACATGGCCTACAGGACAACAAGGAGAGGTTAGGACTACAAACATGGCCTACAGTACAACAAGGAGAGGTTAGGACTACAAACATGGCCTACAGGACAACAAGGAGGAGGTTAGGACTACAAACATGGCCTACAGTACAACAAGGAGAGGTTAGGACTACAAACATGGCCTACAGTACAACAAGGAGAGGTTAGGACTACAAACATGGCCTACAGTACAACAAAGAGGTTAGGACTACAAACATGGCCTACAGTACAACAAGGAGAGGTTAGGACTACAAACATGGCCTACAGGACAACAAGGAGAGGTTAGGACTACAAACATGGCCTACAGGACAACAAGGGAGAGGTTAGGACTACAAACATGGCCTACAGTTAAGACTACAAACATGCCCTACAGTACAACAAGGAGAGGTTAGGACTACAAACATGGCCTACAGTACAACAAGGAGAGGTTAGGACTACAAACATGGCCTACAGTACAACAAGGAGAGGTTAGGACTACAAACATGGCCTACAGTACAACAAGGAGAGGTTAGGACTACAAACATAGCCTACAGTAGAAAGGAGGAGGTTAGGACTACAAACATGGCCTACATGACAACAAGGGAGAGGTTAAGACTACAAACATGGCCTACATGACAACAAGGAGGAAGAGGTTAGGACTACAAACATGGCCTACAGTAGAACAAGGAGGAGGTTAGGACTACAAACATGGCCTACAGGACAACAAGGAGAGGTTAGGACTACAAACATGGCCTACAGTACAACAAGGAAGAGGTTAGGACTACAAACATGGCCTACAGTACAACAAGGAGAGGTTAGGACTACAAACATGGCCTACAGTACAACAAGGAGAGGTTAGGACTACAAACATGGCCTACAGGACAACAAGGAAGAGGTTAGGACTACAAACATGGCCTACAGTACAACAAGGAAGAGGTTAGGACTACAAACATGGCCTACATTAGACCCTATGATAAAAATAAAGAGGATAGTGCACGGGGGCGTGGCGCATGCTGGTTCCGGAGGTTTGCGCATGCTCAGTGTAAACAGGAACTGCTATGGTGGAATGTTCCAGCAGAGGCGCTAGAGTTACTGGCCCTGAACTGAAATAATAAAAAGAGAATAATACGGTACTTCTGTCTTTAGTTTAAATATTATGTCAATTTGACTACTGTGTGGAGGGAGAAATCTATTTATAACAGACTGAAAGACAAGGGTAAATACGTATGAGCTGAAAGCAGCATGTTGTTTATTATTAACTCAAAGTATGAGCTGAAAGCAGCATGTTGTTTATTAATACCTCAAAGTATGAGCTGAAAGCAGCATGTTGTTTATTAATGCCTCAGTATGAGCTGAAAGCAGCATGTTGTTTATTATTACCTCAAAGTATGAGCTGAAAGCAGCATGTTTATTAATACCTCAGTATGAGCTGAAAGCAGCATGTTGTTTATTAATACCTCAGTATGAGCTGAAAGCAGCATGTTGTTTATTATTACCTCAAAGTATGAGCTGAAAGCAGCATGTTGTTAATCATTACCTCAAAGTATGAGCTGAAAGCAGCATGTTGTTTATTAATACCTCAGTATGAGCTGAAAGCAGCATGTTGTTTATTAATACCTCAGTATGAGCTGAAAGCAGCATGTTGTTTATTAATACCTCAGTATGAGCTGAAAGCAGCATGTTGTTTATCATTACCTCAAAGTATGAGCTGAAAGCAGCATGTTGTTTATCATTACCTCAAAGTATGAGCTGAAAGCAGCATGTTGTTTATCATTACCTCAAAGTATGAGCTGAAAGCAGCATGTTGTTTATTAATACCTCAGTATGAGCTGAAAGCAGCATGTTGTTTATTAATACCTCAGTATGAGCTGAAAGCAGCATGTTGTTTATTAATACCTCAGTATGAGCTGAAAGCAGCATGTTGTTTATTAATACCTCAGTATGAGCTGAAAGCAGCATGTTGTTTATTAATACCTCAGTATGAGCTGAAAGCAGCATGTTGTTTATTAATACCTCAGTATGAGCTGAAAGCAGCATGTTGTTTATCATTACCTCAGTATGAGCTGAAAGCAGCATGTTTATTATTACCTCAGTATGAGCTGAAAGCAGCAGGACGTTGTTTATCATTACCTCAGTATGAGCTGAAAGCAGCATGTTGTTTATTAATACCTCAGTATGAGCTGAAAGCAGCATGTTGTTTATCATTACCTCAAAGTATGAGCTGAAAGCAGCATGTTGTTTATTAATACCTCAGTATGAGCTGAAAGCAGCAGGACGTTGTTTATTATTACCTCAGTATGAGCTGAAAGCAGCATGTTGTTTATTAATACCTCAGTATGAGCTGAAAGCAGCATGTTGTTTATTAATACCTCAGTATGAACTGAAAGCAGCATGTTGTTTATTAATACCTCAAAGTATGAACTGAAAGCAGCATGTTGTTTATTATTACCTCAAAGTATGAGCTGAAAGCAGCATGTTGTTTATTAATACCTCAAAGTATGAGCTGAAAGCAGCATGTTGTTTATTAATACCTCAAAGTATGAGCTGAAAGCAGCATGTTGTTTATTAATACCTCAGTATGAGCTGAAAGCAGCATGTTGTTTATTAATACCTCAGTATGAGCTGAAAGCAGCATGTTGTTTATTAATACCTCAGTATGAGCTGAAAGCAGCATGTTGTTTATTAATACCTCAGTATGAGCTGAAAGCAGCATGTTGTTTATTAATACCTCAGTATGAGCTGAAAGCAGCATGTTGTTTATCATTACCTCAGTATGAGCTGAAAGCAGCATGTTGTTTATTAATACCTCAAAGTATGAGCTGAAAGCAGCATGTTGTTTATTAATACCTCAGTATGAGCTGAAAGCAGCATGTTGTTTATTAATACCTCAGTATGAGCTGAAAGCAGCATGTTGTTTATTAATACCTCAGTATGAGCTGAAAGCAACATGTCGTTTATTATTTGCCTCAAAGTATGAGCTGAAAGCAGCATGTTGTTTATTAATACCTCAGTATGAGCTGAAAGCAGCATGTTGTTTATTAATACCTCAGTATGAACTGAAAGCAGCATGTTGTTTATTAATACCTCAAAGTATGAACTGAAAGCAGCATGTTGTTTATTATTACCTCAAAGTATGAGCTGAAAGCAGCATGTTGTTTATTAATACCTCAAAGTATGAGCTGAAAGCAGCATGTTGTTTATTAATACCTCAGTATGAGCTGAAAGCAGCATGTTGTTTATTAATACCTCAGTATGAGCTGAAAGCAGCATGTTGTTTATTAATACCTCAGTATGAGCTGAAAGCAGCATGTTTATTAATACCTCAGTATGAGCTGAAAGCAGCATGTTGTTTATTAATACCTCAGTATGAGCTGAAAGCAGCATGTTGTTTATCATTACCTCAGTATGAGCTGAAAGCAACATGTTGTTTATTAATACCTCAAAGTATGAGCTGAAAGCAGCATGTTGTTTATTAATACCTCAGTATGAGCTGAAAGCAACATGTCGTTTATTATTTACCTCAAAGTATGAGCTGAAAGCAGCATGTTGTTTATCATTACCTCAGTATGAACTGAAAGCAGCATGTTGTTTATCATTACCTCAAAGTATGAACTGCAAGCAGCATGTTGTTTACTGTATTCACCTCAAAGTATGAGCTGAAAGCAACATGTCGTTTATTATTTACCTCAGTATGAGCTGAAAGCAGCATGTTGTTTATTAATACCTCAGTATGAACTGAAAGCAGCATGTTGTTTATTAATACCTCAGTATGAGCTGAAAGCAGCATGTTGTTTATCATTACCTCAAAGTATGAGCTGAAAGCAGCATGTTGTTTATTAATACCTCAGTATGAGCTGAAAGCAGCATGTTGTTTATCATTACCTCAAAGTATGAGCTGAAAGCAGCCAGGACGTTGCGGTGACAGGGCAGCTCCAGTTCTCCACAGCACAGGATGACATCGCAGAACGCTCTCCTCAGACGCAGACGGTTCAGAGCTTCCAGCATCCTGTCTGGATGAGAGTTCTCCATGAAGCAGAACTCTCCATCGCTGTGGCTCTGCTCTGGATGAGAGTTCTCCATGAAGCAGAACTCTCCATCGCTGTGGCTCTGCTCCTCTGGGTGAGAGTTCTCCATGAAGCAGAACTCTCCGTCGCTGTGGCTCTGCCTGTCTGGATGAGAGTTCTCCACCAAGCAGAACTCTCCGTCGCTGTGGCTCTGCTCTGGATGAGAGTTCTCCATGAAGCAGAACTCTCCATCGCTGTGGCTCTGCTCCTCTGGATGAGAGTTCTCCATGAAGCAGAACTCTCCGTCGCTGTGGCTCTGCTCCTCTGGCTCCATCATCAAGTTGTGTTTCACCATGTTAATGATTTGTCTTTAAAGGCCCTGCTACACTAGCAATATTTTGATCAATATCTAGCAACTAGCAATGTCAACATCAACGAGGCAACATGATGAGACACACGGCAACAGGCAACATGATGAGACACATGGCAACATCAACGAGGCAACATGATGAGACACACGGCAACAGGCAACATGATGAGACACATGGCAACAGACAACACCTCCCATTAAAAGGGGAATTCCACCCATTTTCATTTTTTCCTGAGAGTGTACAAATGTGAGCTAAATGGACCCTAGCGGGTCCATTTGGTTCTGTTTGTACACTCTCAGAAAAAAGAAGCCTTAGTTTGCATTGAAATCATTTTCACCCAACTGCCACCCAACTCAAAATGTTCATTTAGAGAAATAAAAGTTACAAAATCCCTGTTTTTCTCCACCGCCGTGAAGCAGCAGCAGCCATGGTTTCAGAAAAGCTTATCTGTGGGAGTCTAGGAGAAAGGATCAGGTGACGCCAAGGAGGGCTGTGATTGGAGGATTCTGAAATGTTGACCAGTAGAGGGCGCTAAGATGATCATTTTCTATAGAAAGGTGAAAAGTCAACGTTGATAGTTGACGTTGCTTGTTGATGTTGCTCAAAACATTGCTAGGTGTATCAGGGCCCTTAAGGGTATTCCAGACGGCAACGATAAACGCCCCCATAAACGCGGCGATTCTCGATTCTCTCTGCAGTGCTGACATTAAGAAAATCGCCCCTCGATAAACGCCAGATGGTCCCTTACGGGTCCATTTGGTTTCATTTTACCGCTCTCAAGAGTTAAATTATATTTAAACATATTAATTAGAAAATGGAGAATAATTGTTATTTTGAACAAACGTCTTGCCAGGTTCTCTTTCCCCAATTGTGGACAAAAAAAAGAAAAAACATGAAAGTTCTTATTTTTGGGTGCAAGAAACTAAACATAAACATAAACTAAACTCGACATTACTGTACAAACTGTCAACTCAGACCTCGAATACTGTTTTCAAACGTCAGTAATAGCATATACAAGAAAACCTTGCAATTCTCTCCCTCTATTTTTCATTTTAAGTGAATTATTCTTAAACAATATAACAGTAAGTAACACCATCACCATCATTTCAAAGCTCAAACTTTCTAGAGGGCCTTGAAATGGATTTTCAATGATGGAACAATCACATTTTTGATGTGTAGATCTTGTTGAGACGCTCATTTTGAAAGTAGCTCTCAAGTCAAAAAAGTGTGGGCACCTCTGGTGTAGAGAAGGAAAGATTTCTGCACCTGGCAGTGATCAGTATGACAATTAGTGAAGTCTTGATCATATCGTTTTCTCATCTTTGGAACAAATCGTCACCCGTTGGGTAATTAGCTTTCCCAAGGGGCCAAATGAGATACATAAGATATTGTGGAGGACCAAGACTAAAAGCTGAACTAAAGTCTGTGTAATATTAATTTAATTTCAGGTTAAAAGTAAGACCAACCATTTTGACACCAGGGCCCTCTCTATATATACTATATTCAGGATTTGAGCCACAGAGGACCACCATTGGATGACATTTTAGCCCCACAGACCCCAAAACTAAAGATTTATTTTGTGGCCTGGAATTGTGGACTTTTGTCCACAATTCCAGGCTGGATTTGGGAAACCAAACAGTCCAACATACAGATCAAAATGACCATTAATCTTCTACATTCTCTAGTTGTGTAGACTTGGAATAATTCACATGATGAATATTTTAACTCTTGAGAGCGTAAACATGAAACCAAATGGACCCACAAGGGTCCATTTGGTTTCATTTTTACACTCTCAAAGAGTTACATCTGGTTAACCAAATTCCCATATTTAACTGGAACTCCCTCAAGGCCCACTGGTGGTCCCCGGACCACTGGTTGAATCAGCCCAAGGGCCACATAATGCCCAGGTATGTGTTATAGGAAACATATAAAATATGCAACAATAAGAAACAAAACCTTAATAAAAATAACGTGGCTGAAAAATGCAAACATTTTAAACCTTTATTTCTGCCCTGAAGGCGTTAGAACGTTATTTACATCAGCGAAGAGAAGACAATATAAAAACAATCTATAAAAGATGTATGGAACAATAGAAAAACTAAACACTAAATATATGAATGAAGTAATAAGTGCGCAGTGACGTCACCGCCCCGGTGCCAGAAGTGTTTTCCCCATTCATTTTTCTCATAGACTTTTCGAAAATAATTTATTTAAAGACGATTTCGCCGCGGACAAAGCCAACTCGGGTCGTGACAAATCATGATGACACACACAATATCATCATATCATATAACATCTAATTAGCAAGAAGTAGAAAACGGCAGGATACAACACTTTTTGTTTCGTTTTTCATCTTAGAAATTATTTGATCGTCCCAAAAGATTGTGTGTGTCATCATGATTTGTCACGACCCGAGTTGGCTTTGTCCGCGATGTAATCGTCTTTATATAAATTATTTTTGAAAGGTCTATGAGAAAAATGAACAGGGAAAACACTTCTGGAACTGGGGCTGTGACGTCACTGCGCACGTCTATAGGATGATGAATTAAAGGGGAACTCCACCCATTTTCAACATTTTAATATGTCATTAGTATACCTTACAGATGCTGTGTGGACATGATAAAAAAAAAATCTGCATTTCCTAAAAATGTAGGTCTGAAAAGAATCATTAATTAACATGGTGAAATACGTCTTGATGACATCATCAAGATGTATTTCACCGCGTTAATGATTTTTCTTTCGGACCTCCTTTTTTCCTGAGAGGGTACAAATGGAACCAAATGGACCCGCTAGGATCCATTTGGTTCACATTTGTATCCTCTCAGGGAATTTTTGAAAATGGGTGGAATTCCCCTTAAAAATATGTTTGAATTGGAATCTCTAAAAATAAAAAAAAATACAATAAAAAAAAATAACTTTAAAAAAATATTTTTTTATTTCATTTCAATTGCATTTAGTTACGGTAATTTAACTTCATGAACGCAATACAAATACATTGGACGCTAAAAAAACAACAACAACAAATTGCAGTTGGATTATTGTCAATATTGTTGACACGGTTTATGGATGAACCTTGGCTGCACCACAAAAATGAAAGTATGAGTGTCAACACTATTGACATGGTGGAAAGACAAAATACAGCATCGTCATCGGTGGTCACAAGTAAAAAACATTGCGGAAGGGAATTACTCAAAAACACTTCTGCCATAAGGACTGATATTGTTCTTGTGAGACGGCTTGTTTTCAAAATGGTGTAAAATTTAGCAGCTTTTAATCCACGCTGTTGGAGACTAAAGCATAAAATACTTAGAAAAAAAAAGAAAAGAAATGAAAACAGTAAATGAAATTCCACAGCCCTCTCACGTATTAGGAGGACAATATCAGTCACCAGAAAAAAGATGGGTTGTTTTCAAATAATCTGTCATGGTTAAAATGGAGTTTTAAGTTATAATGGGTTTGTATAGGCAGGAGCTGGATGCGCTAAAATGAACATCAAATATCTAAATAGTGAATGTAGTAACTTATAAACTGTCTGGTGTGTTCACATGAGACTGAGCAAGTGCCTCGGACTAGACGGTAAAAATCACAAAAGGTTTTTGTGGAAGTGAAATATCCCTATAACAGGATTTTGAGTGGTTAAATTGAGCGGAATCTTAACCCATTGTGTCCTGATCAGATTCTAGTTTCCGATGCTAGATTCTAGTTCCTTATGCTAGATTCTAGTCCCCCACGGTAGATTCTAGTTCCTCTCAGTAGATTGTAGTTTCTGAAGTTAGATTCCAGTTTCTGACACTAGATTCTAGTCCATGACACTAAATTCTAGTTTGTAACACTAAATTCTAGTCCCTGGCACGAGATTCTAGTTTTTCTGGAAAAATCTCTTTCCGTGTCAGTGATGCTTAACATATTTCATAGGAAGGACTCCATGAAACATCTATTATTTAGCTGCAGAACCTCATCTAAAAACATGTTGTTCTAGGTGATCCCCCAGAAGCAAAGATTTGAGTAAAATGTTTGCTTCCGAAATAATGTATTCAAAGATTTGCACCACATTTTCACAATTTTTCAAAAATAGCAGAACAACAAGCTCATATCGCGCCACTCGGTGGCGCGTTATGAGCTTGTTGATCTGCTATTTTTCAATAGCTAAAACACCAAAACGCGTTAAAAACAATGTAAAAGCTACACCTAAAATATTTGTACCTGTGCGTGAGTCACTACTTTCACTATTGCCTTTACCAAGGGTTTTTACTGCTCAGCTGGTATGAGTCATCATATGTGCCTTCAGGTTAGTTGATTTGCTACAGCTTTTACCACAAACTGTACAAATCTAAGGCTTTTCTCCTGTATGAGTCCTCATGTGTGTTTTTAAATTGCCCATTTGATTAAAGGCTTTGCCACAAACTGTACAAGTAAAGGGCTTTTCCCCCGTATGAATCCTCATGTGTTGCTTTAGCTCACCAGACTGACAACAGCCTTTGCCACAAACTGTACAAATATAGGGCTTTTCTCCTGTATGAGTCCTCATGTGCGCTTTCAGCTGACTACTGGAAACACAGCCTTTGTCACAAACACTACAAATATAGGGCTTTTCTCCTGTATGAGTCCTCATGTGCATTTTCAGAGCACTAGTGGAAACACAGCCTTTGTCACAAACACTACAAATATAGGGCTTTTCTCCTGTATGAGTCCTCATATGGGTTTTCAGATCGACACAGCCTTTGCCACAAACGGTACAAGTAAAGGGCTTTTCCCCTGTGTGAGTCCTCATGTGTGTCTTCAGGTGAGTCGCTTGGCTACAGGTTTTACCACAAACCGTACAAGTATAGGGCTTTTCTCCTGTATGGCTCCTCATGTGTGTTCTTAAATGGTCCATACGATTAAAGGCTTTGTCACAAATCGTGCAAGAAAAAGGCTTCTCCCCTGTATGAATCCTCATGTGTTGCTTTAGCTCACCCGACTGACCACAGCCTTTGCCACAAATCGTACAAGTATAGGGCCTTTCCCCTGTATGAGTCCTCATGTGTGATTTCAAAAGGAACATAGTTTTAAAGTCTTTTTCACAAACTGTACAAGAAAAAGGTTTTTCCCCTGCATGGGTCCTCATGTGTGTTTTCAGATTTAAACATCCTTCACCACAAACTGTACAAGTAAAGGGCTTCTCCCTTGTATGAGTCTTCATGTGAGCTCTTAGACTAGGCATTCGACTAAAGGCTTTGCCACAAACTGTACAAGAAAAAGGTTTTTCCCCTGTATGAGTCCTCATGTGAACTCTTAGATTAGACATTTCACTAAAGGCTTTACCACAAACTGTACAAGTAACGGCTTTTTCCCCGGTATGCTTCCTCATGTGTGTTTTCAGCCTATTACTGGAAACAAAGCCTGTGCCACAAACTGTACAGGTATAGGGCTTTTCTCCTGTATGAATCCTCATATGTATCGTCAGCTGACTACTGGAAATGCAGCCTCTGCCACAAACTGTACAGGTATAGGGCTTTTCTCCTGTATGAATCCTCATGTGCAACGTCAGCTGACCACTGGAAGTGCAGCCTCTGCCACAAACTTTACAAACAAATGGCTTTTCTCCTGTATGAGTCCTCATGTGCGTTTTCAGCTGACTACTGGAAACACAGCCTTTGCCACAAACTGTACAAACAAAGGGCTTTTCTCCTGTATGAGTCCTCATGTGGGTTTTCAGATCGACACAGCCTTTGCCACAAACGGTACAAGTAAAGGGCTTCTCCCCTGTATGAGTCCTCATGTGAGATTTTAAGTGATCCGCTCTATTAAAGCCTTTACCACAAACTGTACAAGAAAAAGGCTTTTCCCCTGTATGAGTCCTCATGTGTTGCTTTAGCTCACCCGCTCGACTACAGCCTTTGCCACAAACAGTACAAGGAAAGGGCTTTTCGCCTCGATGGGTCCTCATGTGTTGGTCAAGCAGACCTTTACTAATACAGCCCAACCCACACTCTGTACAAGAATATGGTCTTTCCCCTGTATGAGTCCTCATGTGAACCTTCAGTTCGCCGTGCTGAATACAGCCTTTACCGCAAACTGTGCAAGTAAGCGGTCTTTCCCCTGTGTGAATCCTCATGTGTTTCATTAAATCTTGCTTTTGCCTCCAGCGTTTACCACAAACTTCACAACCAAATGGTTTTTCTCCTGTGTGCACCATCATGTGCTGGTCCAGGTGGTGTTTTCGACTAAACGATTTCCCACACTCTGTGCAACTAAAGGCTTTGTGCCCTGTATGAGTCAACATGTGTGTTTTTAGAACAAAGTCTCGACCGAAGACTTTGCCACAAACTGTACAAGGAAAGGACCTTTCCCCAGTATGGGTCCTTGTGTGTAGTTTTAGTGCAGCCTTATCCCTGAAGCGTTTATAACAAACGGCACAACTAAAGGGCTTTTCGCCTGTGTGAATCATGGTGTGCATGGTCAGCTGTTGCTTCGTAAGGAACATTTTCCCGCACTCTGTGCAACCAAAGTCTTTGTTCCCCGCATGAATCAACATGTGTTGTTTTAGCACGAACGACCGACTAAAGCATTTGCCACAAACTGCACAAGGAAAGGGCTTTTCCCCCGTGTGAATCCTCTTGTGCTGGTTAAGATGACTATTACTGTTACAGCCTAACCCACACTCTGTACAAGTAAAGGGTCTTTCCCCTGTATGAATCGTTATGTGCAATGTCAAGCCCTGCTTTCCCTTAAACGTTTTGCCACACTCTGTACAAGTGAACCTTTTCTCTCCTGGGTGATTCCTCGTGGGTTGAGTCCCCAAATCATCAGTGTCGGCTGAGCAGGGAGGAGAGTGTCGCTGGTCATCACAGCTCAGTGGTGATGTTTCACAGTCCTCAGTGGAAACCTCCTCACACACAGGGAGGTGCAGCAAGTCTGAGAAGAGAGGGTGAGTCGTTAGAAAATAATGCATTTCCAACTTCAGTTTGGTTCTGTTCAGTTCAGGCTGCATGAACAGCAGCTCGAGACTCATTTTCTGACCCCTCAATGTCGCAACTCTTCTACTCCGGCCAGTGGTGTGTGTGTGTGTGTGTGTGTGTGTGTGTGTGTGTGTGTGTGTGTCAAGACTGTCACCACTGTAAATAAAAACATACAGTACATACTAGGGATGTCCCGATACTGTATCGGCATCGAGAAAAGTATCGGACCGACCCTTTTTTGTGATATCGGTTCATATCGGTATCTGCAAATATTGCGTTGGTATCAGAAAAGTATCAGTATTGGCCCTAATTTGTCATCAGACCATTCCGTATTGGTAAATATACCAGTCTAACCAGTGATCAGACACAGGGGTAAGGGGTTGACACTATGGTGAATATACCAGTCTAACCAGTGATCAGACACAGGGGTAAGGGGTTGACACTATGGTGAATATACCAGTCTAACCAGTGATCAGACACAGGGGTAAGGGGTTGACACTATGGTGAATATACCAGTCTAACCAGCGATCAGACACAGGGGTAAGGGGTTGACACTATGGCAGGTACCGTAAATGAATGTTGTGGAATTTGCTTTGGGGTTGCCCAAGTGCACATTGGACTGAGGAATGCTATTCTAGTCTGATGACTAGATCGGGAGCAAAAAAAATGTGATCAGGACAACACTAGTACATTGCAGGGGTTGACACTAAGGTCTCCGAGGCACTTGCCCATCGGGCAAGTGCAAGTCAGGTTCTACTTGCCCTCAGGTCATGGTCACTTGCCCCCCCAAAAATATATTGTAAATTTTACATTTAAGTTTACTTCCTACTTGGGTGCTTTAAACCAGGGGTTTTCAACAGGTGGTCCGGGGACCACCAGTGGTCCCTGAGAGGGTTCCAGGTGGTCCCCAGTTAAGTTGGTTAACCAGATGTAACTCTTGAGAACGTAAAAATGAAACCAAATGGACACTTGCGGGTCCATTTGGTTTCATTTTTACGCTCTCAAGAGTTAAAATTAATCATCTTAATTAGCCCAGGTCTACACAACTAGAGAATGTAGAAGATTAATGGTCATTTTGATGCGTATGTTAATTTGCCTGTTTTGTTTCCCAAATCCAGCCTGGAATTGTGGATATCTAGAAAGCAGGGAAAGACACAGAGGCAGAGTGCAATGACTGCCTTCAAGACAAATATATCTTGTGTTGTGTTATAGTGCACTAAGTTGCACACTTGCCCGATCGGGCAACCAGGTAGCAGTCTTCACTTGCCCCACCATTTTTTTTACTTGCCCCGGACAAGTGTCAAGCCCTGTTACATACCTAGTTTGTAGAGCTTTACGACAGGCTGCATGCGTGCATCCAGCTGTCCACATCCCTCAGCCCCAATCTCCATCTCTGAACAAGTTGAAGATCTTTGGCAGACCTTCTGTAGAGCCTTCTTTCACCGGACCTGGACCTGGGAAATTTTGTAGCACAAATTAAAGAACCACTTCACCACTTTTCAACATATATTCATATAATAGGTCCTCACTAATGCACATGATAAAATACCACTATTGATTTCTACTCAGTCTGTGTCTCACAGGAGAGCTGTGGACAGTTCACAAACTTCTTACAATGGTGGAATCCATGCTAATAGAAACTGCAGGCTTTCTATTCCTGAAAAAATGGCAGCCATCGTTCTCCTGATAATAAAAATATGAATATCTAAAAAAAAAAACATTGTTTAAAAACAATCTGCAGAAAGATGATGTCATTGTAAGAAGTTTGTGAACTGTCCACAGTCCTCCTGTGAGACACAGACTGAGTAGAAAACAAATACTGGTATTTTATCATGTACATTAGTGAGGACCTGTTATATGAAGATATGGTGAAACGTGGTGAAGTGGTCCTTTACACTCTTTGAGTGCCGTTTTTTTTTAGCCTATAGCACCCCCTAGGGACCGGTTTTATGCATTAAGTAATTGATTATCTCAAAACCAAAAATCACAAACAGCAGTTGTATACATTTTTTTTCCACACATATCTCAGAGATGTGTAATTAAAGGGTTAACCTTTTTGATGCCAGGGCCCACCATTTATTCAGAATTTGAGCCATGGACCACCACTTGAGTACATTTTAGCCCCACAGACCCACTAAAAGATTTCTTTTGCTTTTGTCCATCTTCTAGTTGTGTAGACTTGGGCTAATTCAGATGGAGAGTATTTTAACTCTTGAGAGCGTAAAAATGGAACCAAATGGACCCGCCAAGAATCCATTTGGTTTCATTTTTACGATTTTGGAACATATCCTGTTAGGATAGAATAGGATTCCAATTGAATCCTATTGGATTTTCCCCAAAATCCTAGAAGAAAATCCTATTCCTACAAGATCCTATACCAGGGTCCTTGAGAGGGTTCCAGGTGGTCCCCAGCTAAATGATGGAAAGTTGGTTACCATGCAACTCTTGAGAATTTAAAAATGAAACCAAATGGACCCTTGCCACACACACACACACACACATCGCTTAAAACATTATACTTTCCCTATATAACTAAAATAAACAAATAACAACACCAATGGCATCTTATTTCTTTCATAAATAGAGAATATTTCACTCAACAGGAGTTTTGGAATGTATGTTTTGCTTGTTTTGTTTCCCAAATCCAGCCTGAAATTGTGGACAAAAGCAAAATAAATCTTTAGGATTTGGGGTCTAAAATATCCTCAAATGGTGGTCCGTGGCTCAAATCCTGAATAAATGATGGTCCCTGGGATGAAAAAGGTTGAAAACCTCTGAAGTAGTGTAATACATTCCAAAATGGCTAATTCAGATGATGAATATTTGAACTCTTGAGAGTGTAAAAATGAAACAAATGGACCCATAAGAGTCCATTTGGTTTCATTTTTACATTATCAAGAGTTACATCTGGTTAACCAGCTTTCCATCATTTAGCCTGGCAGCTAAGTTGTGTGAAAATGAAACCAAATGGACCCTGGCGGGTCCATTTGGTTTCATGTTTACACTCTCAAGAGTTAAAATATTCATCATGTGAATTATCCCAAGTCTACAGATCTAGGTTTGCCTGTTATGTTTCCGAAATCCATCCTGGAATTGTAGATAAAAACACTAGAAATCTTTGGGGTTTTGGGGTCTGTGGGGCTAAAATGTCATCAAATGGTGGTCCTCCGCGGCACAAATTCTGAAAAAATAGTGGGCCCTGGTATCAAAAAGGTTAAAAGAAAACCACTGCATTAAGAGTATTTACGACCAGCCTTCCTTCTGGAATGGAAATATAAAGAACATTTTAATTTACATACTCACCAACACAAACAACGGCTCGTGTGATGATTATAAAGACTGTCCGGCGCTTTGGTTCATTCCTCGGTCAGTTTCTTCCTGCAGACTCGGTCAACTCTGTTCTCCAAAACACACTGGTAATAAGACGCTGGAAAGAAGAGAGAAACACTATGGTGGTAACAGACTGAAAACGGCATGTATGGCAATGATGAACTGCCTCGATCTGCAGGCTTTATGCACCGCTGCTGCGACATGAAATGAATGAATAAATGGACAACAGGAAAGAAAGAAAGAGCTCCTCCTCCTCCTCGTCCTCCTCCCAGTGTTGCCAACAGCCAAAATCCCAACTTCCAAAATGCACTAGAATGCGCTAGATGCTTGCCTGGAAGGGTAGTGTCCATTAAATGACCAAATTGACCATTAATCTTCTACATTCTCTAGTTGTGTAGACCTGGGCTAATTAGCATGATGAATATTTTAACTCTTGAGAGTGTAAACATGAAACCAAATGGACCCCTGCGGGTCCATTTGGTTTCATTTTTACACTCTCAAAGAGTTACATCTGGTTAACCAACTATCCATCATTTAGCCTGGGGACCACTGGTTGAAAACCACTGTCATAGGAGGAGAAATGGTGAAAAATGTTTTTTTTTTTTAATCTCTGGCGGGGTCTGGGGGGGGGGTCTGAAAAAGCGCTAAATATAGTGACAAATGCGCCAGGTTGGCAACACTGCCTCCTCCTCCTCTCCAGAAATATCTGGTGTCAGAGAGTGGCGACATTGAGGGGTCAGACACCGAGCGGCTGTTTATGCAGCCTGAATAGGGAGAAAGTGGAGATGGAAATTTCCACTGAGGGCCTTTGAACTGTTGAACTGTTGAACTGTTGAACTGTTGAACTGTTTTGTACACTAACAGCAACTAAAGTCTGTTTAATGTTTGTGTTGTACTAAAAGCGGATGCACAAAGACTGACTCTAATGCATTTCTGCGTGCATGCGGTCCAGGACTTGTCCCTGTCTGTTGTCTCCATTGAACTGACCCCATGACGTGAAGGGAGTTGGCGTAACTCTATTACCGGAGGGGACCGGAAACAGAGCGGACCGGAAACACAGCGGACCGGAAACACAGCGGACCGGAAACAGAGCGGACCGGAAACAGAGCACACAGGCCCATACAGTGTTGCCATGTCTGCTTATTATAAGCAACCTTTGACTCGTTTCTTTTTTTCATGTAGGGCAGTGGTTTAGTGGTTTTCAACCTTTTTGATACCATTACCAGGTGCCACCATTTATTCAGAATCTGAGCCACGGAGGACCACCATTTGATGACATTTTAGCCCCACAGACCCCCAAAACTAAAGATTTATTTTTGCTTTTGTCCACAATTCCAGGCTGGATTTGGGAAAGAAAACAGGTACCTTTCATTGGGTGGGCGTACAGGATCCCCCTCTAGATCCGGCCCTGTTTATGGCAGGCTATTTTATTCCATTGCGTCGCGCAGTGGGGTCATATTATGCACGTACGTACGTGGTACAATGATATACCTCAGGGGTTTTCAACAGGTGGTCCGGAGACCACCAGTGGTCCTTGAGAGGGTTCCATGTGGTCCCCAGGCTAAATGATGGAAAGTTGGTTAACCAGATGTAACTCTTGAGAATGTAAAAATGAAACCAAATGGACCCTTGCGGGTCCATTTGGTTTCATTTTCACACTCTCAAGAGTTAAAATATTCATCATCTGAATTAGCACCACTTAATTAAGAAGTTTACACTGTTTTGTTGGCAAAATACAGCATGGAATTGTGGACAAAATCAAAGGAATTCTTTAATTTTAGGTCTTTGGTGTGAAAATGTCATCAAATGTTGGTCCTCTGTGGCTGAAATGCTGAATAAATGGTGGTCCCTGGTCTGGTGTCAAGAAGGTTGAAAACCACTGATATACCAATACCTGTCTGGCTTGTCCGTGTCAATATGTGTATTGGCACGTCTGAGCCCTTGGCTCATCTATTCTTAATTAACACAACAATACAGCATGGTGCGTGAGACAAGCTTTGTGGATTCAAAACCCTAACCAGTGTTGCCAACTTGGCACATTTGTCACTATATTTATCTTTTTTTTTTTATCTTTTTTTTTTCAGACGCCCCTAGCGCCAAAATTAGTGGGAAAACTCCTAGCGGAAAATCTGGTGCTTTTTTCGAGTTGGGGTGAAATTGGTTGAAAGGGACCTCTGTGGCTAAAATGCAGAATAAATAGTGAGTCCTGGTGCATTCTAGTGCATTTTGGATTTTGGCAGTTTGCAACACTGCGGGGAATAAGCGTTGTGGATTCCAGAGCCCTGACGCCTTTCCCAGGGGCCAGGCAGCAGCTCTTCTATTGACTCAGGTGCAGAAACTATCCTATTCACACAAATAGCTGAGACTCTCGGAGAGAGAGAGAGAGAGAGAGAGAGAGAGAGAGAGAGAGAGAGAGAGAGAGAGAGAGAGAGAGAGAGAGAGAGAGAGAGAGAGAGAGAGAGAGAGAGAGAGAGAGAGAGAGAGAGAGACAGAGAGAGAGACAGAGAGAGAGACAGAGAGAGAGAGAGATAAAGAGCAGCCACAGCTACTGTTTACACAGTTGAAGCCACAATTCCTTTTCCAAGCCCCTGAGATGTAGATAAACCCAGGCAGCAGAGTCATTCCACGGAAACGGTACCATTTGGACTTTTTTTTTTTTTTTTCTGAAATTTTGACCGAAAGGTTTTACTTTTCTGAACCAAATGGACCTTTCGGGTCCATTTGGTTTACTGACGTTTCTTTTGTTAAAACTGAAAAACAAACAATGCACAAGACGTGTCTCAATAAGCTGCAGATACGTATTCAAATGAAATAGTCAAGCAACGAGTTGAAACAGTTACAAGCTTAAACAACATGAACAATTATTATGAAATGCAGAATGTGTTCACATCTCCAACGATTTAAAACTCCTTTCAGCCCTAATAGGTCAGGGGTGGCCAACCAGTCAGAGACTAAGAGCCACTTTTTTACCGTGTTGCTGCAAAGAGCCACATCATACAGATGGACACACCAACATGACTCCTAGCCCCCACGACCCGTCTTCGGATAAACGGTTTAAAATGGGTGTATTATGTAGGCCAGTTAATTTCAATAATTAACATTGTGTGCACTGCCACTGTCCCACACACAAACTCTCAGTTGAACCAGTTCCACAAACATAACATTATGAGCTCACACACACAAAATCGATTTTATAATCATAATATAGGGAATTTTGACACTTGTCATGTGAAAGGCCCTTAAGAGCCGCATGAAACCAGCCAAAGAGCCGCATGCGGCTCAAGAGCCACAGGTTGGCCAGGCCTGTAATAGGTGCATTGAACAGTGATAATAGTACACTAGCTTTATAGGCTTCAGGTCTAGAGTTTAGTTTTTATCAAAGATTTATCAAAAATAGCAAAATGGCATCCATGTGTAGACTTAAACAACAATGATACAATTCAAAATTGACATATTCTCTTTGAAATAATAATTTCTATCTTCAAATAATAATAAAAACACCAGTTTGCTCACAGACATAAATTATGCACTCCAAGACTTCAAGGTGTAAAAATGAGTCTGCTTGAGATACATGGAAGTCCAGGGGTTTTCAACCTTTTTGACACCAGGGACCACCGTTTATTCAGCATTTGAGCCATGGACCACCATGTGATTACATTTTCACACCAAAGACCTAAAATTAAAGAATTCTTTTGATTTTGTCCACAATTCCAGGCTGTATTTTGCCAACATAACAAAGTAAACCTCTCATTTAAGTGGTGCTAATTCAGATGATGAATATTTTAACTCTTGAGAGTGTAAAAATGAAACCAAATGGACCCGCAAGGGTCATTTCATTTTCACACTCTCAAGAGTTACATCTGGTTAACCAACATTCCATCATTTAGCCTGGGGACCACCTGGAACCCTCTCAGGGACCACTGGTGGTCCCCGGACCACTGGTTGAAAACCACTGTGGTAGTCAAACAGAAAGAAAAGGCACTACTACAAAAAAACACTAGGGGGAGAAAATCTCAAAACTGAACTGGTGACATAACACGGCCATCTTTTTTTTAAAGTACTTTGTGAATTGTGAGGTTGTACATCTTTGTCATTTAAAAACACAGTAAGAAAAAAAAAACGAAATATTTTTTTTAATATATTTTTTACATTTTAATAATTAAAAAGGAACAACAATATTCAACACAAGCCTCAGGCACATCAGCGCTGTCCCAAAGCCACTACAAATGTGCAGTGATGGGCAAGTTACTGGGGAAATGTAGTAAGCTACACTACTTGCTACTCTCGATAAAATGTAGCTAAGCTACACTACAAGCTATCCCCAGAAAATTGTAGCAAGCTACACTACAAGCTACACGACAAAAGTAGCTTAATGTAGCTTGCTACATCAACACTACATAATATAAATCTCAACTTAATGTACAACCTTCTAAATAATAATCATAATAATAAAATATTATAAATAAAAATCATAATAATCTAGGAGTGGGTTTGAACCTGGGATGGTGGCATGTTTAAGTTTTGGGACGTATATTAGAGGTTTTCTACCCATTAAAAATGGGTGGAATTTGAAAATGTGTGTGGGAAAATGTAGTAAGCTACTTTCCTTTTTACTCGAAACAAGTAGTGTAGCTTCACTACAAGCTACTTGAAACAAGTAGTGCAGCTTCACTACAAGCTACTCGAAACAAGTAGTGTAGCTTCACTACAAGCTACTCGAAACAAGTAGTGTAGCTTCACTACTACTTTTTCCGATACAGACAGTACTGGGACATCCCTAGATCACAGGCTGGCAAAATGCCACATAAGGAGTTAAAACTCCGCACCACACAGCCACAAAACAATCTGGGTGAGAAAGCATAAAAACGAATATAATAGCTGCAACTAAAATATTTGTACTTGGTACTTTTAGAAGTGGGGGAATGCCTCTTAAAGGGGAATTCCACCTATTTTCATTTAATTCCACCCATTTTCATTTTTTGAACCAAATGGACCCTAGCGGGTCCATTTGGTTCCATTGTACGCTCTCAGAAAAAAAAGGAAACTCATTAACATGGTGAAACACATCTTGATGATGTCAACAAGATGTATTTCACCATGCTAAGGATTTTTCACCTCCGTTTCCTCCAGGAAACACAGAATGGGGGGGGGGGGGGGGGACTTTTTTATCATGTCCACACAACATCTCTAAGGTGTATTAATGTAAAATATTGAAAATAAGTGGAATTCCCCTTTAAGACATGTGCATGCACACTTGCATTTGTAGTAAGTATAGCATATTGACAACAATTCTTTACAATGCCTAATTGTATCCATAAAAGTAAATCACAAGACAAAAAACATGGGCCTACTTTTGCCCCGAAAATATCTTTGATGTGAGAAGTAGGAGGACGCCGTCCCCCCTCCACTAAACACCGCTGTACTTGTGCATGAGTCACTAGCATCACTATTGCCTTTACCAAGGGTTTTTACTGCTCAGCTGGTATGAGTCCTCATACAGTATGTGCCTTCAGGTTAGTAGATTTGCTACAGCTTTTACCACAAACTGTACAAATCTAGGGCTTTTCTCCTGTATGAGTCCTCATGTGTGTTTTTAAATGGTCCATTCGATTAAAGGCTTTGCCACAAACTGTACAAGTAAAGGGCTTTTCCCCCGTATGAATCCTCATGTGTTGCTTTAGCTGACCTGACTGACTACAGCCTTTACCACAAACCGTACAAGTATAGGGGCTTTCCCCTGTATGGGTCCACATGTGTGTTTTCAGATTTAAACATCCTAGACCACAAACGGTACAAGTAAAGGGGTATTCCCTTGTATGAGTCTTCATGTGAGATTTTAGACCAGACATTTCACTACATTCTTTACCACAGACCGTACAAGAAAAAGGTTTTTCACCTGTATGGGTTCTCATGTGTTTTTTCAGATTTAAACATCCTTTACCACAAACAGTACAAGTAAAGGGCTTTTCACCTGTGTGAGTCCTCATGTGACCTCTTAGATTATGCATGCCAGAAAAGCCTTTGCCACAAACCTTACAAATAAAGGGCTTCTCTCCCGTGTGAGTCCTCATGTGCAATGTGAGCTGACTACTGGAAACGCAGCCTTTGCCACAAACTGTACAAATACAGGGCTTTCCTCTTGTATGGTAACGCACGTGTGAGCTCAGATGTCTACTGGAAGCACAGCCTTTGCCACAAACTGTACAAACAAAGGGCTTTTCTCCTGTATGAGTCATCATGTGCATTTTCAGGTCGACAAATCCTTTACCACAAACGGTACAAGTAAAGGGCTTCTCGTCTCTATGAGTCCTCATGTGAGATTTTAAATTCGGCGCTCTATTAAAGCCTTTGCCACAAACTGTACAAGAAAAAGGCTTTTCCCCTGTATGACTCCTCATGTGTGGCTTTAGCTCACTCGCTCTATTAAAGGCTTTGCCACAAACTGTACAAGGATAAGGCTTTGCTCCTGTGTGAATCCTCATGTGTTGGGTAAACTGACTACGACTAATACAGCCTAACCCACACTCTGTACAAGAATATGGTCTCTCCCCTGAATGCGTCCTCATGTGTAATTTTAGTCCACCATGGTGTACGAAGCCTTTACCACAAACTTCACAACTAAAGGGTTTTTCTCCTGTATGAATCCTCATGTGTGTTTTTAGAGGCCCCGCCTGCCTCCAGCGTTTACCACAAACTTCACAACTAAAGGGTTTTTCTCCTCTGTGAATCATCATGTGCAGGTCCAGGCCTCCCGCTTGACTAAACATTTTCCCACACTCTGTACAACTAAAGGGTTTGTGCCCTGTATGAGTCAACATGTGTGTTCTTAGAACGCAATCTCGAACAAAGTTTTTGCCACAAACTGTACAAGGAAAGGGCCTTTCGCCAGTGTGGGTCCTTGTGTGTAGTTTTAGCGCACCCTTATCCCTAAAGCGTTTACCACAAACTGCACAACTACAGGGTCTTTCCCCTGAGTGAACCATCATGTGTTTGTTTAGCTCTTGCTTTGTAGTGAACATTGTCCCGCACTCGGTGCAACTAAAGCTTTTGGTCCCTGTGTGAATCTTCATGTGTTGGTTAAGCCGACTAGTACTAATAAAGCCTAACCCGCACTCAGTACAAGTAAATGGTCTTTCCCCGGAATGAATCCTGGTGTGCAACGTCAACTGAGTCTTTTGATTAAACATTTTGCCACACTCTGTACAAGTAAACCTTTTCTTTCCTGGGTGATTCCTTGTGGGTTGAGTTCCTCTAACCGTCCCCAAATCATCAGTGTCTGCTGAGCAGGGAGGAGAGAGTAGCTGGTCATCACAGCTCAGCCGTGATGTTCCACAGTCCTCAACATCTTGTTGTGCAGTGAAAAACCCCTTGAGATGCCGCAAGTCTGAGAAGAGAAAGGAGGAAGGACATTGCATTTGCATCTGCGTGCGTGTGTGTGTGTGTGTGTGTGTGTGTGTGTGTGTGTGTGTGTGTGTGTGTGTGCGTGTGTGTGCGTGTGTGTGTGTAGTGCCAGTCGACACCCTGTCTGAGAAACATCTACAACTACACATACACGTGATTTACCGCAGGGGCGCGAACACTTTTTTTTTTTTAACTTGAGAGCTACTTTCAAAATGAGCGTCTCAACAAGATCTACATCATCAACAATGTGATTGTTCCATTACTGAAAATCCATTTCAAGACCCCTAGAAAGTTTGAGCTTTGAAATAGTGGTGATGGTGTTACTGACTGTTATAGTGTTTAAGAATAATGCACTTCTAATGAAAAATAGAGGGAGAGAATTGGAAGGTTTTCCTGAATATGTACAGTACATATTATAACTATTTATAACTGTTTTCCCACAGTTAACACAACAGTCACACAACACAAAAAACTAACTATTTTTTTTTTAAATATCCTAAAACTAACTGATTTGGCCTAGACCGGCCCACCACAACCAGCGTGTGGTGGACCTGTTCTACCTGGTATAGTCTAAACTCTTTGAGAGCGTAAATCATACTCCCTCTTTTTTTTTTTCATCAGTATATATATGACTTATAAACTTTTTATGGCAGTTTTCAGCACCATACGGTACCACACCATACCAAACGAAGTACAAAAAAGTATGGTATGAAAAAAACTGAAACTAAAACTAAACTAAAATGAAAAATAAAACTTTTTTACAAAAGTAAAAACTAAATAACTAGCAAATGCACCTTAAAAACTCATTAAAACTAAGTAAATTAAAACAGAAAGAGTAAAAACTAACTAAAACTAAGCTAAAAAGAAAAAATCCTAACTGTAATAGCCCTGGTACATACCCAGTCGGACCAACCTGACAACAGGTTGCATCGGTGCATCCGACCGTCCAAATCCTCTGTCCATCTCTGTCTGCTCCTCTGAGGAGGTTGAAGATCTCTGAGAGGACATCTCTCTCTCTCTGTGGTGATCTGTGGAAATCAAGAGTAGAAACACCTTTTACTTCACAGGGGCGGATTGGTCATCTGGAGTACAGGGAGTTTTCCCGGTGGCCTGCGCCACCTAGTGGCCTGGACAAGATCCAAAATGCACTAGTGGCACTTCCAAAATGCACTAGAATGTGCTAGATGCTCGCCTGGAACATACAGATCAAAATGACCATTAATCTTCTACATTCTACATTCCAAATGGA
Source organism: Benthosema pterotum (assembly GCA_039105355.1). Taxonomy (NCBI): domain Eukaryota; kingdom Metazoa; phylum Chordata; class Actinopteri; order Myctophiformes; family Myctophidae; genus Benthosema; species Benthosema pterotum. The sequence goes on from CM076985.1 coordinate 48,396,045, forward strand.
CCCGCAAGGGTCCATTTGGTTTCATTTTTACGCTCTCAAAGAGTTACATCTGGTTAATGCCCCCCCTCCCCCCCAGGGTGGCCTGGCAAGGGCAAAATTGTCCCGGTGGGAAAATATGTGCCAATCCACCCCTGGGGTGTCACAACCTCCCTCCTACACCATCCAATTCTTAATTTTAAATTAAAGGGAAGGAATGTTTTTTGGGGCAAAACTAATGCTTGGGATGGATTCAGAAGCATAAAAAAAACTAGTTTGACATGTCACATGTGCTTTTTAAAGAACTATTATATTTTTAATTATTACGTTATATGGGATGGTATGGGTAAATATTTTCTGGGCAAAAATAAAAAAAAATGTAAACCACTTTTTTATGTGCCATAGGGTTCATAGAACAGAAAAAACATGGTTTACAAAAATCTTCACAAGGGTAACATGCTGTAATCCTGGGCTCTAAACTGCCTCCCCCTGGCCAGCCTGATGGAGGGGACAGGAACTGGTTGGAATAACGTGTTCCTTCCACGTGCTACGTCCAACCAGGGAAACTCCCCCCTGTCGGGTGAAAAGAGAGCAGCTTGGGCTCCTCATGCATTGAAGGAAGCATGAGGCCAGTCCGCTGCCTCCCCAGGTTGGCGGAGGATGTGTAGAGCCCAGGATCACATTAGGAATTGGCACTGGGTGAAAAAATGGGTTACAAAATCATGGGATAAAAAAAAAAAAAATCTTCACAAAACGTTCACTTAAAAACACAATGACATGCATTACATACTTAGTCGGACCAACTTGACCACAGGTTGCATCGGTGCATCCGACTGTCCAAATCCTCCGTCCATCTCTGGATGTTCCTCTGAGGAGGTTGAAGATCTCTTGGAGCACACAAATCTCTCTCTGTGGTGATCTGTGGAAATCAACAGTAGAAACACCTTTTATTTGTGAGCAGTGGTGGACTGGGCGAAAAAAAAAAATCAGCCCAGACATTTTTAGCGCGATTTGTCCTAGACCGGCCTAGACCACAACCAGCGTGTGATGGACCTGTTCTACCTGGGATAGTTGGTTAACAAAGATGTAACTCTTTGAGAGCGTAAACATGGAACCAAATGGACCCGCAAGGGTCCATTTGGTAACATCAGTTGTTGTTGAAGTTGCAACAGACACGCAGCATGCATAAAGCTAAAGGTCTGACTCAGAGAGTTTTCTGTTTTCAATGATGAAATGCTGTTGGTTTAGTGGTGACACAGCTGTAGTTAGTTAGTAGCAGTAGTAGTGTTTCACATCATTTTAAATAGAAGCACTTTAATTTGAAATATCTTGGGTTGATTTGCGTGGCATCGTGTTTAAGGGGGGCAGACTGGGTATTTAGGGGGTCATTGCCCCCCCATACCCATGCCTAGATCCACCCCTGTCTACATCTATAGCCTGGCTGGCTGCACAGTGGGGACACAATGTTGACATTGATCCAGATAACAGCTCTCAGGTAGCCCCTGACCCCTGACCTCCCCCTCCCCCTCCCCGTGAGATTGCGATTGCCACGACTTCCCCAGGGGCGGATATAACATTTCCCAAGAAGAAAAAGGTAAGGGGGGCATTTTCAGTAGGGTTTCAAATACTTTAAGCACTGAAATATCTTGGGTTGTTTTGCATGCCATCATGTTTGGTGGGGCAGACTGGGCATTTAGGGGGGGGCACAGAAAACTCTCTGAGTCAGACCTTTAGCTTTAAAGTTGCAACTTCAACAACAACTGATGTTATTATTGATGCTTCACTTGACTAATAAAAGTCCTGGAACTGAAAATGGGATGGGTGCGGCTTTTCGCGCCACGGGCAATGAATCCGCACCCACACGATTTTCTCCTGACCCCCCCCCCCCCCCCCCCCCCAGTTGGGAAATGTTACATCCGCCCCTGCTTAAAATGCACCTCTGGACACTGTGGTCAGGGCCGTGCTTAGCTATTGTTTAACTATGAGGAACGTGGCGCTCAAATATGGACAGGACTTATACCCAGGGGTGAACCAAATGGACCCTAGCGGGTCCATTTGGTTCCATTTGTACACTCTCAAAAAAAAAAAAAAATCAAATGGGGGGAATTCCCCTTTCAGAGGCGTCCCCCCACTTCTAAAAGTACCACTACAACACTGCTTATACCGGTATATCAGTCAAGTAAAGCATCAATAATAACATCAGTTGTTGTTGAAGTTGCAACAGACACGCAGCATGCATAAAGCTAAAGGTCTGACTCAGAGAGTTTTCTGTTTTCAATGATGAAATGCTGTTGGTTTAGTGGTGACACAGCTGTAGTTAGTTAGTAGCAGTAGTAGTGTTTCACAGCATTTTAAATAGAAGCACTTTAATTTGAATTATTTTTGTTTCATAGCAAGTTTTAACATGTTTTATAGCAGGGCATAGATTAGAACCTTCTTTACTTTACTTTTTGTTTGTTTTGTTTGTTTGTAAATAACAAACAGGAACAATGATTTGCTACTGCAGGACAGATTATGCAGAATAACAAAGAGAACAAAAAGATTTGCTGTCTGTTTAAATGGAGCAGCTCTGTTTCAATAAACCAGTGGTCCCAGGGCCCACCATTTATTCATCATTTGAGCCACAGAGGACCACAATTTAAGGACATTTTAGCCTCACAGACCCCCCAAATTAAAGATTTCCTTTGCTTTTGAATATGACCATTAATCTTCTAGTTGTGTAGATTTGGGACTAATTCACATGATGAATATTTTAACTCTTGAGAGTGTAAAAATGAAACCAAATGGACCCGCCAGGGTCCATTTGGTTTCATTTTTACGTTTTCAATGAGTTACACCTGGTTAACTAGCCCCGATACGTTCCCTCAATACTCTACGCTCACTCTGTAGCTCCGAGATGAGGTCACAAGTCAGGCTTCCAAATCACCGTTCAGACACGGCGCATGGTTTCCACAATACACGATTCTTTTTTTTTTTCTCTCTAATTTTTATCCCACGATTTTGCAACCCATTTTTTCACCCAGTGCCAATTCCTAATGTGATCCTGGGCTCTACACACCCTCCGCCAACCTGGGGAGGCAGCAGACTGGGCTCATGCTTCCTTCAAGGCATGAGGAGTCGCGCCACCTTCTTTTCACCTGACAGGGGGGAGTTTCCCTGGTTGGACGTAGCGCGTGGAAGGAACACGTTATTCCAACCAGTTCCAGTCCCCTCCATCAGGCGCCCCGGCTGGCCAGGGGGAGGCAGTACACGATTCTTACCCGTTTCTGCATATGTAATCCAAACAGTGAAGGACCCTACGCACGTATAACTAGGTTAACATTATGTACGGAAGAGAAAATCCAACTCGCAACTTGAACAGAGCACTTATATCTCTGCTTTTGTCAGACAGTTTTATATTTTCGTCACCATGTTGCCGCACATTACTGCCCCCTCTGGTCAGATTCTATGCATGCAACATATTGGTGACAGAGGCAATGCAACGGAACAATCTGACCAGAGGGGGCAGTAATGTGAAAATATAAAACTGTCTGACAAAAGCAGAGATATAAGTGCTCTGTTCAAGTTTCGAGTTGGATTTTCTCGGCCGTACATATTGTTAAAGGTAGGGGAAGTGATTATAAATTCATGGTGTAGTACCAGCCTGGTGGACTAGGGGCCCCCAACAGTAGCTACACTATGTGAACCTGCTGCTCCGTCCTGATTGGAGGAGAATTCACCCTCCACCTGGGGAACTTTTATTAGCTCCTCTGGTAACGTGGGGGAGGGGAAACTCCATATATGGTTTCCACACCTTATAATAGAGCATTTTAACAGAAAAAAATATTTTTTGGGTGATATCTGACAAAAGTGAAATCACTTCCCCTACCTTTAACCTAGTAACTAGGTATAACTAGGTCCTAGTTATACGTGCGTAGGGTCCTTCACTGTTTGCATTACATGTGCAGAAACAGGTAAGAATCGTGTATTGTGGAAACCATGCGCCGTGTCTGAACGGAGATTTCGAAGCTCGACTTGTGACCTCATCTCAGAGCTACAGAGTGAGCGGAGAGGATTGAGGGAACTGGTTAACCAACTTAGCTGGGGACCACCTGGAACCCTCTCAGGGACCACTGGTAGCTCTGGTCCAGAGCTCCACTGCTTCTGAGTCTGACTTGCATTGGAGCTCTGTTGGTCTCCGTGCATTCGGCCATTACTGCACCCGACCAGCCTCTCTTCTCTAGTGGATATATAAAGAACGTTTTACCTACTCACCAAAATAAACACGTCTTGTGTCATTAGAAAGCCTACTTACCTTAGTGGTCGCACTCTTAGCCCCCCCACCACACGGATAAATTGGACTTTTTGGCCAAAACGCGGCCGTTTTTCACCGAAAAAAAAAACAGGATTTGCGCCCTCTACCGGTATTGCCAATAGAAAAGTTCCATAGGAAATATTTTTCCTTCAGTGAAAAACGACCGCGTTTTGGCCAAAAAGTCAAATTTATCCGTGTGGTGGGGGGCTAAGAGTGTGACCACTAAGGTAAGTAGGTTTTCTAATGACACAAGACGTGTTTATTTTGGTGAGTAGGTAAAACATTCTTTATATATCCACTAGAGAAGAGAGGCTGGTCGGGTGCAGTAATGGCCGAATGCACGGAGACCAACAGAGCTCCAATGCAAGTCAGACTCAGAAGCAGTGGAGCTCTGGACCAGAGCTAGACCACTGGTGGTCCGCTGTTGAATGAAAACCCCTGCAATAAATGTTCAAAGTAACAAACATTTCCTCACCTGCAGCAGCGTGTCTGTGGATCGTAGAGTAATGCTGTGCACAGACAGAACGGAACGCTGAGACACTGCATCAAAGGGACAACAGCTCCAGAGCCACAGTATAGTAGCATAGAGAGACAACTCCGTTCACTTCATAGGGTCAGTCCAATGGCGGCTGGACTAAAGAGATTCCTACTGAGAATGGGGACAATAAACAGGGACATGTCCTGGTTCTCCTGGCAGACCTGGCACAGTCAGATGCATTGGACTCAGGCAACAACAACCTCATATTTAATGATCTCAAATACCTTTTTTAAATAAACTAGAGCTGTTTACTGTGCTGCAATACTACTAGCCTCGCTGCCCCTCGTTGAAATCAATGTATCGACAACTCCAGATTGTCCCTGTTCAGGCTGCATGAACAGCAGTGTGCATCGAGTGCACCGTTTCTGACCCCTCAATGTCGCAGCTCTGACTCCACATGGCTCTGAATAGCTCCTCCTCCTCTCGCCGACGTAGCCTCTGATTGGCGGGTTTACCAGTTGTTGTTTTTTTTTAAGCTAGGATAAGGCTTCAGGGGGCGTGGCCTCTCAAAATAAAAGTACCCGGTAAAATAAACAAAAAAATAGTAATTTGCACATAAATTGCCCACTAGAGCTATAGAGCTGCGCAGTGACGTCACCGCCCCTGTTCGGGAAGTCTTTTACCCATTCATTTTTCTCATAGACTTTTCGAAAATAATTTATATCAAGACGATTACGCCGCGGCCAAAGCCAACTCAGGTCGTGACAAATCATGACAACAAACACAATATCGTCATATAATATATAATTGTGAAGAAGTAGAAAACGGCATGATACAAGACTTTTTGTTTCGTTTTTCATCTTAGAAATGATTTTATTGTCCCAAAAGTTTGTGTGTGTCATCATGATTCGTCACGACTCGAGTTGGCGTTTTCCGCGGCGTAATCGTCTTGATATAAATTATTTTCGAAAAGTCTATGAGAAAAATTAATTGGGAAAAGACTTCCGGAACAGGTGCGGTGACGTCACTGCGCAGCTCTATAAATTAAGTACATAAAGGAGAATATACGAAGCATTTTACATTTTGTATTTTTGTTAACATTTACACAGTTTTTTACACACTTTTTTAAAAAATATATTGAAATGGATAAATACTGTTGTGTATTTATCCATTTCAACACTGGGGTGTAAAATAGACCCTTGGACAAAAAATGGTTCTTCGTATCAACTAGTGGGACATATATATGACAGAATTACACAGAAACGTTTTTTATGGTGGTTGTATTTTTATTGCACAGACAGACAGACAGACGTTCAGACGGACATTCAGACAGACAGACAGACAGACAGACGTTCAGACAGACAGACAGACATTAAGCTCAAAACAATAACCAGGAACAATAGGCAGAATTATACGGTAAACATAAATAAAGAATAAAACAATGATTATGTATATAAATAATATCCCATATTGTCCCTTTGAAAAACAAAAACAACAGTAGAGAAACTCACAGATATGCGTAAACATCATATCACAAAAACAGAGTATATAAAAATCTATACAGAACAGTCATAAAAGGTTCAAAACAGAATGTGTACCGATCAGGGGCGGATGTAACATTCCCCAATTGGGAGGCCATACCATTTTCAGTTCCAGGACTTTTATTAGTCAAGTAAAGCATCAATAATAACATCAGTTGTTGTTGAAGTTGCAACAGACACGCAGCATGCATAAAGCTAAAGGTCTGACTCAGAGAGTTTTCTGTTTTCAATGATGAAATGCTGTTGGTTTAGTGGTGACACAGCTGTAGTTAGTTAGTAGCAGTAGTAGTGGTTCACATCATTTTAAATAGAAGCACTTTAATTTGAAATATCTTGGGGTGTTTTGCATGACATCATGTTTGATGGGGCAGACTGGGTATTTAGGGGAGCATGCCCCCCATGCCCCCCCCCCCTCCATCCATGCCTAGATCCGCCCCCGGTACCGATCACATTTATAAAGAAAAAAAAAAAAAAAAAAAAAAAAAAGCTATTGAAAATTCCCAATTCAGTTATTGTTATTCCAAAACATAAAAACCTCGACGATATGTTGAGAAAAACATGTTTTTTTTACGCAGCTACTTTTCAGCCAACAGGGTCGATTTTTCAAAAAAAGTGTCAATGACTCTTGTGTATAGAATAGGGTTTGTACTGTAGCACATCACTGAAACTAGGCCGAAAAAGAGAAGATCTACAAGCCCCAAAAGTTGCGTAATTATTAAAAGCATTGCGTTCTAAAAAAAAAAAAAAAAAAGGTTTATTCCGTATCACAGCTCATTCATAGTTCTATACTGCAGACTCATATAATATCATATAAATCATAGACTTTTATATTATAATATAAATGCAACACATTCATAAAAAACAAGGCCAGTTCCAGAGTTCCTTCACTAAGTTTGAGTTGTAAAAATAAAGCTGACTCCCTTTTACAGTAATGTTATATTATCATTTTAAATAAAAATAAAAATGTGGAAAAAAATGTATGAGAAACCCAAACAAAGCAGCATAAAAACAAAAGGTAAGCGGTTCTAACTGAATTATATCATTACTCAAAATGTACGGGATCCACTTTTCGTTTTTTAAGTTTAACTGGAAAAACAGCAGGGGTTCGCGCGCTATGGGGCGCGAACGCCTGCTGTTTTTTGGGGGTGAAAACGCAGCGCAGATCTCCATTTTCGTCCCCACTAAACCCCTTAACTTCTTTGCTTTAAACTATTTAAAAAAACATTTTTCAGTAGTTGAAATGGCCAGTCTACAAGCTCACAATGTGTCAATAGATTGACATGTTGAAATATTCCAAAAGGTTTTTCAAAATAGTAAAAAAAAGAAGAAAAAAAAAGAAAAAAGAAATAAGCGATTTGGGATAAGGGTTTTAGCGTGTAACGAAAATGGTGCTTTTTAACTATTATGAAAACTTTTTGGAATAGTTCAACATGCCAATCTATTGGCACATTGTGAGCTTGTAGACTGGCCATTTTGACTATTGAAAAAATAGTTTAAAAAGGCAAAGCAGATTAGGAATAAGGGGTTTAGTGTGATGAGTGTATTATTATTATTATTATTGTTCATCCAGTGACAACGTTTTGAGTTTTACCCAACAATGTAAACCCTAATGCTGCAATACAATACTTGTTCTGAGTTAATAGAATGTTATTTTAACAAAACAAAATAATAATAATCTTAACATATGTTAAATAATACCAGGCAGGTGTAAGATCTGCTGAATTTAAATTTATATTTCCCAAATAAACCTTTTCTGGTTGTAGACCAAAACACAGAAAAAAAAAAAAAAAGATAATAACAAATACAATCAGATCTAAGTGTAGTTGTAGCTCTGCTATTCTCACTACTTCTTAATTTATTATCATTATTTATTTTTTATAATTATTATTGCATTTCTTACATTTGTTTTCAAATGTATACAATTATTTTAAAACTTTTTATCTTTGAAAAATAACAACGGTAACCTTTTGAAATGCATACTGTATATCTATCATCATCTTAAAATGCTGAAAAAGTAAATTAGATTTTGCCCATAAACTTTGGTTTGTGATTCACAAATGGTGAAAAACAGAGAAGTTTGTTGTTGTTTGATAACAAATGGGTTTTTTAATTACCTACAGTAAATACTGTGGTCCAAAGAGGACATCTACTGGTGGAAGGAGGTATTGCAGAGCTTGTGGATCGTGCAATACAGTGGCCTCTATGATGATGTCAGACTTGCATTCTCCATTCTATTATATTTAGTAATAAGTTATTTAGTGAAACACAGAGAGACAGACAGTATGTCATGTACTGTAGTATCACCACTGTCAGATAGAAACCTTCTACTGTACGGAAAACTATTCTGCATTATTTTCACTCTCTACTCCTGCCCGTCTGACTTATAGAGCGCTGTGGGGAATTTCCAGTTTCATTTTCACCTTCAGAGACTTTTCTTTGAAAGAGAAAAAAACAACTTGTGACAAAATCACAAAAACAAACACAATATTTTGGACCGATCAAAACATTATGTTCCTGGTAGTGTTAGAACACTGGGTTCAAGAAGAAAAGAAAGATGCAATGAGTCATAGAAAAAATTAAAATTTGAAATAATTGTCTTTTTTTAAAATATTTTTGCCCCCAAAATATCGAAAATGAAAATCGAAATTGAGGTTTCAAAATGGTGAAGCCCTAATTGATACTTTTCTGGTGATGTATATTATTATGTATTATATACATCATTTTTGAAAAGTCTGCGAGGAAAAGCAATCAACGGAGAATTCTCTTCTGGAATCGGATAGAGCAGGCAGCACTGCAGTGCTCAATTAACACATCGACCGCAAGTCCGTGGTTTTCTGCCCTATGCCACGGCTCAAGCCAGTGTAATCGGTAAAAAAAAAACTTATTTTGAAGTGCCAGATCGGCAGATGGGATCAGAAAAGGATGTGCGATGACGTCATGCTGTTTCTGGTGTCTTGAATAACCTGTCCTCTCTCTGACGATCCGAGCAAAATGTTCTGGGTCAAAAGTCAGGAAGTGACGTCCAACCCTAGTTAATTTACCCATAAGCCCACGACATTCAGGGGCAGAATCTCAGGAGAGGCTTTTGAATGCATTGGATTGAATGGGTGCGAATGGGACAAAAAAAAAGTTGTTGCGGTAATTCTGTCCGAAATGGAAGTCCGAAACGGGATCTTTATCAGACGATGCGCTGGGACTAATAGTTGGATTAAAGAATGAAATCTACATTTCGTCGTTTTCTGCGCCTTCGTCGCTATGGGCAGACGGGACCGCGCACGACGCGCACGACGACCGCGACTTGGGCGGTACAGAAGTTACACCATACACCATAAAAAGTGAAACTAATGAAGCATGAAGGTACAGAACAAGGCTTGTGACTGACAGTGACCATACTGTACAAACTTAATGAGTTTCCAGCCCTTTTTTTGCAGTCATAATTAATAATACATAATTAATTGGCTCAATATTGTTCAGGCCCCTCAATAGAGCTGCCCAGTCCCGCCCCCCTTGTGACGTCACCCCTGGTTCCAGAAACGAATTCCCCATTCATTTTTCCACGTAGACTTTTCAAAAACGATTCATATAAAGACGATTACGCCGCGGACAAAGCCAACTCGGATCGTGACAAATCATGACGACACACACAATCTTTTGGGACGATCAAATAATTTCTAAGATGAAAAACGACACAAAAAGTAACTTGTTTCCTGCCGTTTTGTACTTCTTGCTAATTATTGCAATTATATGCAATATTATTATATTGCATGATAATATTGTGTTTGTTGTCATGATTTGTCACAACCCAAGTTGGCTTTGTCCGTGGTGCAATTGTGTTTTTTTAAAGCATTTTTGAACAGTCTACGACAGGGGTTTTCAACAGGTGGTCCGGGGACCACCAGTGGTCCCTGAGAGGATTCCTGGTGGTCCCCAGCTAAATGGAAAGTTGGTTAACTTGGAATGTAGAAGATTAATGGTCATTTTGATCTGTATGTTGGACTGTTGTTTCTGAAATCCAGCCTGGAATTGAGCCACGGACCAAATTAGGTCATCTGTGGCTCAAATGCTGAATAAATAGTGGGCTCTGGTATGAAAACCACTGCATGGTCTACGAGGAATGAACGAATGAATGAATGAATGAATGAATGAATGAATGAATGAATGAATGAATGAATGAATGAATGAATGAATGAATGAATGAATGAGGATTTTGTTTCTGGACCACAGGGGCGGGTGGGACTGTGCAGCTCTACAGCTCTGTAACACTACTCCAGTGAATCAGTGTCTCGGCTGGTGGTCCCTGTGCTGTTGTTGTTGTAGTGAGTGGTCCCCGGGTGGTCCCTGCCTCCTCTCCCTCAGCAGTCTCCTCTGTTCCAGGTGTTGTTGTTTCCTCAGACTCTGCAGGTGGTTGGTATGAACAGCGTTGTGTTCATAGTGCCGCGCTGTGTGCTGCTGATCATCCTCTGGGTGCTGGGCCTTACTGCTGCTGTGGTGATGCTGATGATGCTGATGCTGCCGCTGGCTGTAGGTCTTGTGGTAGGTCGCAGCTGCATTCATACCATGAGGAGAGAGAGAGAGAGAGAGAAAAGACAGTTTTAAAAAGATGCCCCCCCTAAATGCCCATTCTGCCAGACCAAACACGATGCCATGCAAAACAAGTCAAGATATTCCAAATGAAAGTGCTTCTATTTAAAATGACTTGAGACACTACTACAACTCTCTGAGTCAGACCTTTAGCTTTATGCATGCTGCATGTCTGTTGCAACTTCAACAACAACTGATGTTATTATTGATGCTTTACTTGACTAATAAAAGTCCTGGAACTGAAATTAGTGAGGTTAACCAGGCGGCTGTTGACCAGATGTAACTCTTGAGAGTGTAAAAATTAAACCAAATGGACCCGCAAGGGTCCATTTGGTTTAATTTTTCATCAAATATTCATCACTAACTACCATCATCCCCAGATGGACGGTGTACTCACGGCTCATACAGGTGACCCTGGGCGTGTCCCACTGTCCGTTGGATCGACAGCGGATGGTTGGTGGATGTCTCTGGATAAAGCCCTGCTTACAGTGGTAGCGGACCAGAGAGTTGATCTCATAGCGCGGCTTCATGGAACCAAACACACGGGCGTCTTTCACCACGGGGGGCTGGCTGCACGAGACTGGAGACAATACCATAATATAATACATTAAATACAGTCTTTCACCACGGGGGGCTGGCTGCACCAGACTGGAGAAACATACCATAATATACACACATTACATACAGTCTTTCACCACGGGGGGCTGGCTGCACGAGACTGGAGACAATACCATAATATAATACATTAAATACAGTCTTTCACCACGGGGGGCTGGCTGCACCAGACTGGATAAACATAACATATACACCTATTAAATACAGTCTTTCACCACGGGGGGCTGGCTGCACCAGACTGGAGACAATACCATGATATACACATTAAATACAGTCTTTAACCACGGGGGGCGCTGCACGAGACTGGAGACAATACAACCATAAAATACACATTACATACAGTCTTTCACCACAGGGGGCGCTGCATGAGACTAGATACAACACCATAATATAATATATTAATTACAGTCTTTCTGACTGGTGTGTGTGTTTGTGTGCACATCGTACAGGTTCCTTTCTTGCATGTAAACGTCAGCTGGTAGGTACAGTGTGTGTGTGTGTGTGTGTGTGTGTGTGTGTGTGTGTGTGTGTGTGTGTGTGTGTGTGTGTGTGTGTGTGTGTGCAGGGGCGGAGTGGGCTTGGCCAGGCCATCTGGACTTTGCCTTTTGCCAGGCCACAACCCCCAACCCGCAACCCCCCACCCCGCGCGCGTGCTCGCCTCGCAAAAGTGGAAAAGCCTTTAAAGGTTTATTTTTTAAACGGACCTGTGCATTACCATTGTTCGTCACTAAATGGCGATTCTAGATAAATATTACTTATCCTTTATAAGATGCACAAAATAAGCTTCTACATTGGACAACATTAGACCAAGGAAGCCCTGGACACCTGCCTAAAGGCACTGGATATCTAAAAAGGGTACTGCATATCAGAGTCATGCAGAGTCAAGCAAAAAAACAAGTGGAAGTGCTTTGGTTAAATTGGACCTCCTTGTCTGGGTGCACACCACCAAAAATACACAGACAAGCAGATGGTGTGCAACAATAACAGTAATAGTAATAATATAATAACAAGAAAATAGCAATAGTGATGATAATAATAAAAATAACAGACTGATCAGTTGCTCACACTGGCATCTGACTACAACATATATACATGCCTATATACCTAAAGGCAGGTCTATGTCTAGGTACTGCATATCAGAGTCAGATTGAGGTTTCCCTTAGAAGCAAAAAAAACAAGTGGAAGTGCTTTGGTTAAATTGGACCTCTTGTCTGGGTGCACACCACCAAAAGCATACAAAATGAAACCAAATGGACCCTTGCGGGTCCATTTGTTTTCATTTTTACACTCTCAAGAATTAAAAATATTCCTCATGTGAATTATCCCAAGTCTACACACCTTCCAGGCAAGCATCTAGCACATTCTAATACATTCTGAAGTGCCACTAGTGCATTTTGGATTTTGGCAGTTGGCAACACTGGCCACCACACACACAAGAACATACAAAACATGCATTAAGATGCAATACATTTTCGTAGGCCTACTATAGGCAGCCCATTTATCAAATCTGAAATGAGCACATTATGTCCCCGAAAAAACAATATTTTCCATTGGTTTTAATATACTGTAGTATGTTATCCTCCTCTCAGCTCTCACTTCGCAGCAGTGTGTGTTGTGATTACTACTACTACTTACTTGTTGATGGTGGTTGCACGTCTTTGTCAGACGACGGCTGGCTTTGGGAGAGAGGAGGGAGGCTGCCAAACATTTCTGTTAATTTATAGCATTTTTCCCTTTCTTCTGCAAGGGCCTTTCTCTTCCTGTCCCTCTCTCTTTCAGCCCCACCTTTCCTCTTTTTCTTATCCATTGCCTCTCGCTAGACTCGCTCTCCTCCTCCTCCTCCTCACTCGACACGCGACACGGCGACAGGCATGCTTCTGTTATTGCAGCAGACGCAGAGCCATCTAATAGAACTTGCGACATTGAGGGGTCAAAAACTGAGCGCTCGAGCGCTGATCATGCAGCCTGAATGATGACCTTGTTGTCCCCCTTTTCAATAGAAGTCTATATAGAACAGCCTCCATTGGACTGGCCCCATGAAGTGAACCGAGTTTGCGTAACTATCTCTGTCTATGCTCTAAGCAACAGGCAGGGAGGGGTGTCCCCCACTGATCCCAGGCCAGCTGGGAGCCCCATAGCTCTCTCCAGTCCGACGCATGCAGTTGCACTGGTGCAGGGTATCAGGTTACACTCAGTCACTGACACTGTTTAACTAAACTCTGTAGTACTAGGACACCTTTTATTTTTGGAAGGAGAAACACTAGTTTGCCTGGCCTGGGCTGGCCTGGGCCTGTCGCGCTGGCCTGCCCTGGAGGTTTCAAAAAAAAAAAAAAAAAAAAAAAAAAAAATTGTACCCCGTCCAGGCCACTAAGTGGCGCAGGCCACCGGGAAAAGTCCCGGTGCTCCCGATGGTCACGCCGCCCATGTGTGTGTGTGTGTGTGTGTGTGTGTGTGTGTGTGTGCATCCTACCCGTTCCTTTCTTGCAGGTAAAGGTCAGGTGATAGTTACAGTGTGTGTGTGTGTGTGTGTGTGTGTGTGTGTGTGTGTGTGTGTGTGTGTGTGTGTGTGTGTGTGGTGTGTGTGTGTGTGTGTGTGTGTGTGTGTGTGTGTACCCGTTCCCTTCTTGCAGGTAAAGGTCAGGTGATAGTTACAGTGTGTGTATGTGTGTGTGTGTGTGTGTGTGTGTGTGTGTGTGTGTGTGTGTGTGTGTGTGTGTGTGTGTGTGTGTACCTGTCCCCTTCTTGCATGTGAAGGTCAGGTGATAGTTACACGGCACGTCGTTCCACTGTCCTCCTTCATGCCAGATCATCACCACACAATCCTCTCCTGACTGGAAGAAACTGTCAGGCTGGTTGGGTCTCCAGTAGTCATATTGCTGCCAAGAGGACGAACAGCCACACCCATACCATTTAGAATAGAGTTAGATAGAGTAGAAACTGTCAGGCTGGTTGGGTCTCCAGTAGTCATATTGTTGGGTCTCCAGTAGTCATATTGTTGGGTCTCCAGTAGTCAAAAGACTAAGACGAAGACTAAATCATAACCTAAGAATAATGGAAATAAGAAACATTTTTATCTGCTTTTTTTCTTTCTTTTTTTCTTTCTTGTGTAAAAATCCATAGACTGGCACCGCTGTATAAGCCGCAGGGTCAAAAGCATGTGAGTCCGGAAATTACGGTACACAGTTTGTAACACAAACTCATTTAATTTGTCCTGCATGTGATAGAAGTGAGATGTGCAAGATACATGGGCAGGAATAACCTGTTAAAGTTACAGTTAGATACATGACAATACATTCACACTGTATACATGAGATACATGATCACAGGTGTCATTTACCACAATATCCAGATGGTGGAGCCATTGAGCTACAACTCCACCATGGAGCTTTATCATTTAGTTAGGATAATAAGATGATATTCTCTCTCACACACACACACACACACACACACACACACACACACACACACACACACACACACACACACACACACACACACACACACACACACACACACACACACACACACACACACACACTTTATGCATCATATGCATCCAATAGTACGTGTGTCAAAGACATCAGATGTACTGTTATGGAAATCTGTGTTAGGCTACTAAAGGTGTTTAATAACTTGTACTAAAATATTGAAATTAAATTGCTGTGAGAAACCTCATGAAAAACAGGTCAAAGTCCAATCTGGAAACATTTAGTTCCCAAAAAAAATCTATTCATGAATGTGTTGATGTCAGAAAGACTGACTGACTGACTGACTGACGTTCTCAAGCTCCACTGATGTGTAGGATGAATATGAACTTCATGTTATCTATATTGTTTAAGTTGATTGAACTCGTGGTGGACGATGACTTCATCAATGACTTCATCAAGCTGCGTTTGTTGCGTTTGTTAATGATTTTTCTTTTTGTGAGGGTGTACAAATGCAACCAAATGGACCAACAGCAGAGTGACTCACCAGAACTTTGCCATCCGTCCACCTGAAGTCTCTCTCAAACATCTTGTCGTTCAGACCGATCCACTGGTAGTCATGACCCAGTTCTGTTAACACAAACACAACAAACTGTTTATGATCCACTGGTAGTCATGACCCAGTTCTGTTAACAATACAACAACAAGAACCTGTTAGTTTATGATCCACTGGTAGTCATGACCATAGATACATAGTATATATAAAGCTAGATGTCTTGAGGTGGAGCCTCTGACGTCGTTCACGGCGGCCATCTTGTGAGAGGACTAAATACACTATGCTCTATGGCAGCACAAACAAAAACAGCTAGAACTCACTTGACGGATTTGCAAACGGATTGCATTATTATGAACGTTTTTGACGTGGCTATAATTCTTGCTATTTTTTTTTTCTAAAAAAAAACCCATCATATAACGGCTCTATGTATGCTGACGTCTCTGATGTTTACAACAAACCAATCCGTTTGAAAATCGGTTGAAAAATAAGCGAGTTATGGTCATTTAAAAAGTATATGCTCATAGACACAATGTTATGTTATCATTATTCGCTAGAGTGAACAGAGGTTTTTTAACATGTTAAAATGTCCTAAAATGCCGTAATTTAGCCAATTTAACTGCAAACGTGTGACCTGCTGACAATGGAGCTGGATGACAGAGTGGTTCAAAGACAATAACAACAGGAGTGGCAGTATCTCCATTATGAACTCTAGTTGTTCCAACCAGATCCTCCTGATGCCCTCCATCATTATTACTGTAAATACCTTTAAACTGGTGTCTTAGGCGTAGGCAAAACATAAAAAAAAAAATAAAAAAAAAAAATCAGCGTTTTCACTATTCTACAATAGCATATAAGAATAGCATATAATATAATATATTAGGGCCTATATGGGCCACTAGTCTGTTGTTTTGACCAACATCCGACCAGCACCGCGTTGGATTGTTTTGATGCCAACATGACGTCGTCCCTGTTCTCAACCGACCTGGCAACATGACGTCGTCCCTGTTCTCAACCGACCTGGCAACATGACGTCGTCCCTGTTCTCAACCGACCTGGCAACATGACGTCGTCCCTGTTCTCAACCGACCTGGCAACATGACGACATGACGTTGTCCCTGTTCTCAACCGACCTGGCAACATGACGTCATCCCTGTTCTCAACCGACCTGGCAACATGACGCTGGGAAAACAAAGGTTCCAATAGGATATTTTTTTCTCTGGAGTGAAAACACTCCAGAGGCTTAGAGGCTTTATCAGGAACAACTGATTAGAGGAAGTTGATGGAGAGGGTGTGTGTGTGTGTGTGTGTGTGTGTGTGTGTGTGTGTGTGTGTGTGTGTGCGTGTGGGCGTGCGTGCGTGTGTGTGTGTGTGTGCGTGCGTGTGTGTGTATCAGGGGCGGATATAACATGTCCCATTTTGGGAGACAAGAGAACATGTTGGAGGGGCAAGAGAAAATGGTATGGGTGCGGCTTCATCGTCCGTGTCACTTTCGCGACATCAGTTGAATAACATCAATAACATCAGTTGTTGAAGTTGCAACAAACACGCAGCATGCATAAAGCTAAAGGTCTGACTCAGAGAGTTTTCTGTTTTCAATGATGAAATGCTGTTGGTTTAGTGGTGACACAGCTGTAGTTAGTTAGTAGCAGTAATAGTGTTTCGCATCATTTTAAATAGAAGCACTTTAATTTGAAATATCTTGGGTTGTTTTGCATGCCATTGTGTTTGGTGGGGCAGACTGGGTATTTAGGGGGCATCGCCCCGGCCCTATGCCTAGATCCGCCCCTGGTGTGTATGGGGTCTGTGTGTGACGACAACAGATTACCCAGAGGGTACAAATCTCTCTTGTCTCCCCAGTGATCTGTCTCTCCTCCTGTCCGTTGTGCGTCACAGCGGGACTCTAACCCACGGACCGCACCTCAGGCTGCGTCGTTTTAACTCCTACTGTTGGAGTTCTACAGACATGAGACCAGGGGCGGATCCACGCATGGGCATGGGGGGGCAATGCCCCCCTAAAGATATTTCAAATTTAAAATGATGTGAAACACTACTACTGCTACTAACTAACTACAGCTGTGTCACCACTAAACCAACAGCATTTCATCATTGAAAACAGAAAACTCTCTGAGTCAGACCTTTAGCTTTATGCATGCTGCGTGTCTGTTGCAACTTCAACAACAACTGATGTTATTATTGATGCTTTACTTGACTAATAAAAGTCCTGGAACTGAAAATGGTATGGGTGCTGTTTGTCAGGCATATCCAAATATGGAGCTGTGTAAATGAAAACGGTATGGGTGCGGCTTCATGGATGAGGTGACTTACTGTTGACATACTCCTGCTCCTCCAGAGACAGTATGGACGCCAGGTGAGCTCCATGAAGACGACATTCCCTCTCTGCTGCGTCCCACGTCCGATGGTGGGAGAAATACTTATAGCAGTGGGACTGGAATTTCTTCCAACCGTAGCCACACACCTCCGTGTCTGGATGGACAGACAGGGAGAGAGACAGGGAGACAGACAGGGAGAGAGACAGGGAGAGAGAGACAGGGAGAGACAGGAGAGAGACAGGGAGAGAGACAGGGAGACAGACAGAGAGAGAGACAGTGGGAGAGGGTTCATAAAAGCAGCATCCATAATCTAGTACATTTATACATGAGTCATTCCACGGAAACGGTACCATTTGCAGTCCCTCTGACCGTCACTGAAAAATATTTTTAAAGGATTTTTTAATCAATTGAAATGTTCCCTTTAATATTGTGTAAACATTACATGGATTTTATCTTCATATCAGAAATTATCTTGCTTTCTTTCAGTAGACATCCCCTATTTTGTCCATTTTTCCATGTCCCCAGTGGCCTTCGATGAAAGTGGACTTGACATATGACTATTAAACATCAACAAAAATCCAAAAATTATGACATGAGCATATATATCTGTCTGTACTTTATTGCTGGACATGTTTAGTTTTTGAATAAATAGATGATTAATCATTTAAATGGCATTATATAGCTGTGTCCCTCAGTTGCACTCAACTCCGTTACACAAGTCATTCTTCCCTCCATAACAACAATTAACTGGCCCTTTAGTGACATCAACAATAGGAAGTAGTATTCTACAACTCTTCTGACCATCATGCTACAGAAAGTGGCAATTTAAAACCTCATTTTACACCGTTTTAGAGGCATTTTGTACTACATGTGGTCGTAAATCATAACAGCTCAACTCTGTTACATGAAATAATGATATAAAACAATTAGTTATAAAGATTCTGTTTGTTATTCCAACAATATATCTGATTCTGTAACCTCAGGCATGCCAAGTCTTCTCTTCTTACTCAACTCAGTTAGAGTAGTGACTATCTTTAGTACAAAAATCACAACTCCGTTATTAACTTAATTGGCTCAACTCCGTTATCAATTAACATGTTAAAAGATATATAAAAAAATATATTGAATGCCTGAGATGGGAAATTATGTTTTTCTTACAGCTGAAGATGTCCTTAATAGTGTGGAAAAAGTAAAACCTTTCGGTCAAAATTTCAGAAAAAAAAAGTCCAAATGGTACCGTTTCCGTGGAATGACTCACATATGCAGTGGCGTTTCTAAGAAACTTGGAGCCCCAGGCAAGATTTTTTCTGGGCTCCAGGGAAAATCTCCTTTTGGTGACGTCGTACCTACTGTATGTAACCTTTTGGTGACGTCATACCTACTGTATGTAACCTTTTGGTGACGTCGTACCTACTGTATGTAACCTTTTGGTGACGTCGTACCTACTGTATGTAACCTTTTGGTGACGTCGTACCTACTGTATGTAACCTTTTGGTGACATCATACCTACTGTATGTAACCTTTTGGTGACGTCATACCTACTGTATGTAACCTTTTGGTGACATCATACCTACTGTATGTAACCTTTTGGTGACATCATACCTACTGTATGTAACCTTTTGGTGACGTCATACCTACTGTATGTAACCTTTTGGTGACGTCATACCTACTGTATGTAACCTTTTGGTGACGTCATACCTACTGTATGTAACCTTTTGGTGACGTCATACCTACTGTATGTAACCTTTTGGTGACGTCATACCTACTGTATGTAACCTTTTGGTGACGTCATACCTACTGTATGTAACCTGACTGACATTGCAGAGTTCACAAGTTCCCTCCTCCTACCTTCATCTGGGAACTCTCAAACTGAAACTATGTGGGACAACAGCGGAACAAAAACATAATGCATCCAAAACAGTTTGGAGTTGTAGTATTGTTAGGTTATTGTTTACATTAGATGAGTCATGTCATCAGTCTCACATTGGTCCCCCCTCCCCTCATGGTGCCCCAGGCAACTGCCTAGTCTGCCTAGTGGCAGAAACGCCCCTGCATTTATAAATGTGCGAGGAAAGAAAAGAGAGAGAAAATGATATTTGTAATGATTAATCATGTTGTATGTGTGTTGTGCCAGATGACGTGTTGCTACAACCGAAGCTGTATGCTGGAGGAGGACAGGGAGGCATTGTTTGGGAGAATTCACCGGATCATAAAAACTAAAGGGGCCTCAATGTCAGATAGACAGGCAGGCAGACAGGCAGGAAGACAGACAGGCAGACAGGCAGACAGGCAGACAGACAGGCAGACAGACAGGCAGGCAGACAGGCAGACAGACAGGCAGGCAGGCAGACAGGCAGACAGACAGACAGACAGGCAGGCAGGCAGGCAGGCAGGCAGGCAGGCAGGCAGGCAGGCAGGCAGGCAGGCAGGCAGGCAGGCAGGCAGGCAGGCAGACAGACAGACAGACAGACAGGCAGGCAGGCAGGCAGGCAGACAGGCAGGCAGGCAGGCAGGCAGGCAGGCAGGCAGGCAGACAGTTTTACTGTATGTGAGCTCACTAACACAGTATGGCTTTAATTAACCTCCACCCCCCCCTCACCCCCCCCCCCCCCCCCCCCTCTCTGTCTGTGTTCCCAAAATAGCTGATCTACAAGCTCTGTGACATGATAGGGCTTTAGATCAGACTGTTAGCATCGGCGCCGAGTCGATCAGCAAACACAGAACAGTCGTGTATGCTGCTACAGCTGATAACATGAACACATCAGGGGCGGATCTAGGCATGGGCATGGGGGGGCAATGCCTCCCTAAATCCCCAGTCTGCTCCACCAAACATGCAAAACAACCCAAGATATTTCAAATTAAAGTGCTTCTATTTAAAATGATGTGAACCACTACTACTGCTACTAACTAACTACAGCTGTGTCACCACTAAACCAACAGCATTTCATCATTGAAAACAGAAAACTCTCTGAGTCAGACCTTTAGCTTTATGCATGCTGCGTGTCTGTTGCAACTTCAAAAACAACTGATGTTATTATTGATGCTTTACTTGACTAATAAAAGTCCTGGAACCGAAAATGGTATGGGTGCGGCTTCATTGCCCATGGCGATGAAGCGACACGGGAGATGAAGCCGCACCCATACCATTTTTGCCTGGGGGGCTAGCAAATGTATGGTATTTTGGTGTGTTGTTCAGATACTCTGAAAGATAACGGTCCCAAAATAATGTCATTTGTCTGTGAGAATTTCATGTGTTAGACGAGAATCTACTCCAATATCTCAACATACAGTAGGAGGGGCTAGCGCCGCTCAAAAACACACCATCTACAAGCTCCCTACATAGTTCCCTGCCTTGCATTGCTATACAGCAGTGGTTTTCAACTATTTCATACCAGGGCCCACCATTCATTCAGCATTTTGCCACGGAGGGCCACCTTTTGATGTTGAATTTAGTCTCTAGTCTCTCAAACCAAAAAACTAAGGATTTTGTTCGCAAATTTAGTAGAGAGAAACTGGCAAAACGTTGGTCAAAATAACAATTCTTCTACGTTTTTTTTTTTTTTTTTAACACTCTCAAGAGTTACAGATCTATAAGGGTCCATTTGGTTATCAACTGTCCATCATTTAGCCTGGGGACCACCTGGAATCCTCTCAGGGACCACTGGTGGTCCCCGGACCACCTGTTGTACAGTACAGGAGGTTTCGCTCAACAATACATGTTTTGCCTCAGTGTTTTGGATGCCAAGACAATCTGTGATGGAAAGTAATTGTTTCATTTTTTCCCTTTTCTTCTATAGCCCCAGAGAGCTATCATCAAACCTAACTCAGGGGTTTTCAACAGGTGGTCCGGGGACCACCGGTGGTCCCTGAGAGAGTTCCAGGTGGTCCCCAGGCTAAACGATGGAAAAGTTGGTTAACCAGATGTAACATTTTGAGAGCGTAAACATGAAACCAAATGGACCCTTGCGGGTCCATTTGGTTTCATTTTTACACTCTCAAGAGTTAAAATATTCATCATGTGAATTATCCCAAGTCTACACAACTAGAGAATGTAGAAGATTAATGGTCATTTTGATCTGTATGTTGGACTGTTTGGTTTCCCTAAATCCAGCCTGGAATTATGGACAAAAGCAAAATAAATCTTTAGCCTTTTTTGGGGTCTTTGGGGCTAAAATGTCATCAAATGGTGGTCCTCCTCTGTTGCTCAAATTCTGAATAAATGCTGGTGGTCCCTGGTATGAAAAAGGTTGAAAATAACTCAATCATGCATGCATGCACCCCAATGTGGAAGGTTAGCCGAGGACGCTGCGAAGAAATACCCCCATTGATGAACGGATCTACCTTTTTTTCTTTTTAGCCAAAGCAGGGCTAAAAGTACCCCCCCCCCCCCTGCATAAGAGCAATGACCAGGGGCGGATCTAGGCATGGGCATGGGGGGGCAATGCCCCCCTAAATGCCCAGTCTGCCCCACCAAACATGATGTCATGCAAAACAACCCAAGATATTTCAAATTAAAGTGCTTCTATTTAAAATGATGTGAAACACTACTACTGCTACTAACTAACTACAGCTGTGTCACCACTAAACCAACAGCATTTCATCATTGAAAACAGAAAACTCTCTGAGTCAGACCTTTAGCTTTATGCATGCTGCGTGTCTGTTGCAACTGATGTTATTATTGATGCTTTACTTGACTAATAAAAGTCCTGGAACTGAAAAAGTCCTGTAACTGCCAGGGGCTTTGCGCCACGGGCGATGAAGCCGCACCCATACCATTTTCTCCTGCCCCCCCCCCCCCCCCAAATAGGGAAATGTTACATCCGCCCCTGGCAGTGATGATAATGTGTTTGTGGAGAGAGAGAAAAGAGATCCATGATTCTAGCTGTCTGTGTCTCTCGGGTAACGTTTAGTGTTGAGAAGAATAAGGGAAAAAACAGTCCAACATTACATTAACAACACAGCTTCATTCTGAATGATGAAAGAGAAGCTTGGCTTTAGTCACAGAAAGTCAGCATTTCGTTTGGGGAGCTCTTGTGTAACTCACACACAGACACACACAGGGGTGGATGTAACATTTCCCCAATTGAGGGGGGGCAGGTTACAGGACTTTTATTAGTCAAGTAAAGCATCAATAATAACATCAGTTGTTGTTGAAGTTGCAACAGACACGCAGCATGCATAAAGCTAAAGGTCTGACTCAGAGAGTTTTCTGTTTTCAATGATGAAATGCTGTTGGTTTAGTGGTGACACAGCTGTAGTTAGTTAGTAGCAGTAGTAGTGTTTCACATCATTTTAAATAGAAGCATTATAAGCATTGCCCCCCCCCCCCCCCATGCCCATGCCTAGATCCGCCCCTGGACACACAGCTGCAACAGCTTTCTCAGAGTCACACACACACACACACACACACACACACACACACACACACACACACACACACACACACACACACACACACACACACACACACACACACACACACACACAGGGTCTGTTTCTCTCCGTTTCTCTCTGGCAGAGCAGCAGAATAAAGCCTTACAGCTGGGAGGTTTTGTCTTGAGTTATAAATGCTCTGTTTGCGTCTCTTTCTCTCTGTCACTACTGTATGGTGTTGTGTGTTGTTTTGAATGGTATATAGCTAGCTCTGTTTCAATGTGTGTGTGTTGTGTGTGTGTGTGTGTGTGTGTGTGTGTGTGTGTGTGTGTGTGTGTGTGTGTGTGTGTGTGTGTGTGTGTGTGATTCTGCAGTGTGTACATACAACTGTTCAGTGTTGCCAACTTGGCACATTAACATGGCGAAACAAAAGTTGATGATGTCATCAAGTTGTGATTCATCATGTTAAGGTTTTTGTTTCAGACCTCCGTTTCTAGGGAACACAGGAAGGAGGGAACCTTATTATCACGTCCACACGACAACATCTAAGGTACTGTGTTATTAGTGACATAGTAAAGTGTTGAAAATTGGTGGAATTCCCCTTTAAAGGACCACTTCACCACTTTTCAACATATCTTCATTAAGGCTGTCAGAGTTAACTAGTTAATCGCGAGTTAACTCAGCCATGAGTTAACTCGATTAATTTTTTTAGTGCGAGATTAACTCAAAGTAAAACCAAAGGCCAAGTGGGTCCATTTGGTTCAATTTTGCCAAATGCAGGTGAATAATTTTTAAATATTTGCATCAGTTAAGTTACTTTAAAATAAGTCTACACAATTAGAGAATGTAGAGAACTTTCTACAAAATGTGCATGTTCGTTCCTAATGATATCGTTGACAAATTCTTTAATTTAGGTCTGGAAGTCTAAATAAATGTCATCAAATGGTGGTCTGTGGCTCAAATGCAGAATAAATAATTGACCATGATATGAATATTCTTGAAAAACACTCATTTAAGGTATATTTAGAACTCATGAAAATATGCGATTAAATTGCGATTAATCAAAGATTAACTATGGGCAATCATGTGATTAATCACGATTAATTTCTTTAATCGATTGACAGCTCTAATCTTTATATAACAGCTCCTCACTAATGTACATGATAAAATACCACTATTTATTTCTCCTCAGTCTGTGTCTCACAGGAGAGCTGTGGACAGTTCACAAACTTCTTACAATGACATCATCAATGGTGGAATCCAAGCTAATAGAAACTGCAGGCTTTCTATTCCTGAAAAGTCACATTAAAAAAATGGCAGCCGTCGTTCTCCCGATAATAAACGTATACATATCTTTTCAAAAACACATTGTTTAAATAAAAAAATAAATCTGCAGATTGATGATGCCATTGGAAGAATTTTCTTGTGAGACACAAGAAGAAAATAATTAGTGGTATTTTATCATGTACATTAGTGAGGAGCTGTTATATGAAGACACATTGAAAAGTGGTGAAGTGGTCCTTTAAGAATGTAAGTGTTGCATGTTGTGTGGTGATAGTATGGGTGTGTATGCCGTAGTCATGTGTGTACCCCCCCCCCTCTCCAGGGAGTGACATCATGTATGTTCCGTCATCATGTATGTACAGTAGAGAATGTTGTGCCAAAAGTCACCAGTCTGCTATGATGAATGTTACACAGAGAGCTCATTGTTACACATGTTAAAAATACATGGTAACTATAGTCTGCACTATAAAAGAGGGTGGTGTGTGTGTGTGTGTGTGTGTGTGTGGGTGTGTGCGTGTGCGCGTGTGTGTGTGCACGCGTGCGCACGTTTATATCCTACACACTGTCTAATGGGTGTACCCTCACTATAGGCTACTTTATGACAGTGGTTTTCAACCTTTTTGACACCAGGCCCCACCATTTATTCAGTATTGAGCCATGGAGGACCACCATTTGATGACATTTTATCCCCACAGACCCCCAAAACTAAAGATTTATTTTGCTTTTGTCCACAATTCCATCCAGGCTGGATTTGGGGAAACCAAACAGTCCAACATACAGATCAAAATGACCATTAATCTTCTACATTCTCTAGTTGTGTAGACTTGGGATAATTCACATGATGAATATTTTAACTCTTTGAGAGTGTAAACATGAAACCAAATGATAGAATCAGTGCCCGCAGATCCTGTGTCTGATGTTGAGAACTAAAACATGGAGTGTCAGTTTGAGGACGTCTTTCTGCTTTGTTGTGACGGTTTTTAAACCATCTTCTCAACACCTCAGTCAGAACGACGATGGACGTGTTCCTCTGACCCCCCCACCCCCCCACCCCCCTGCCAGGGTCTTTCATCTTTCATGTGGTTATTTTTAGACCAAACAGCCATTTAAAACCATGTTTATAGTGTGACAGCTCTAATAGCTACGTGTGTCTGTTCTGACTGAGAGGAACTTTACACAACCAAACATGGTAATTTACTCCCCAGCCAAAGAGTAACATGGAAATGTGTACATGAAGAAGTGGAGGAGTTTTCATGGTTGTTCTTATACAATATAAATCACATAAATCCCATCACAACTGCAACTGAACCAGTGTTGCCAACTTGGCGCATTTGTCGCTATATGTAGCTTTTTTTCCATACCCCCACCAACGCCAAGATTAGTGAAAAACTCCTGGAGGAAAATCTAGTGTTTTTCTTGCTGGTGAGTTGTGGTGAAATTAGTCCACAGGCGCCAGAGATAAAACCCTCGTTTTTCACCATTTTCTTCCTTCCTAGAAAGGACCATTGGCAACCAAATGGACCCTTAATCTGATGTGATTTAACTGTTGAGAGCGTAAAATGAAGCTCACCTCTCTCACATAGCTCTCACCTCTCTCACATAGCTCCCATAGAGCTCTAACAGAGCTGTTAAACATCATTAGAGCTCACCTCTCTCACAGAGCTCTCATAGAGCTCTAACAGAGCTGTTAAACATCATTAGAGCTCACCTCTCTCACAGAGCTCTCACCTCTCTCACATAGCTCCCATAGAGCTCTAACAGAGCTGTTAAACATCATTAGAGCTCACCTCTCTCACAGAGCTCTCACCTCTCTCACAGAGCTCTCATAGAGCTCTAACAGAGCTGTTAAACATCATTAGAGCTCACCTCTCTCACAGAGCTCTCCAGCGTAGCTGGGCAGACAGAGACAGCTGAAGGAGTTGACAGCATCCACACAGGTTGCTCCGTTATGACACGGGTTGGACTGGCACTCATCAATGTCTGGAAGCAAATACATGCACACACACACACACACACACACACACACACACACACACACACACACACACACACACACACACACACACACACACACACACACACACACACACACACACACACACACACCAACAGAACTCTGCATTATTTCATAGCATGGTCACCATCGTATGGCAAAAATACAGTAGGTGATTTTTTCTGTGTTTGTGTGCGCGTGCGTGTGTGTGTGTGTGTGTGTGTGTGCGTGTGCGTGTGCATGTGTGTGTACTGTATCTACCTGTATCACAGTATGGTCCAGTGAATCCAGCTGCACATTCACAGATACTGGTAGATCCTCTTTTATAACAGGTTCCTCCATTCTGACATACATTGAGAGAACAGGGGAGGAGGTCTACACACACACACACACACACACACACACACACACGCGCGTGCACACGCGCACACGCGCATGCGCGCACACACGCACGCGCACGCGCACACGCACGCGCACACGCACGCGCGCACACACACACACACACACACACACACACACACACACACACACACACACACACACACACACACACACTATTTTGCTTTTGTCCACAATTTCAAACCAAACAGTCCAACATACAGATCAAAATGACCATTAATCTTCTACATTCTCTAGTTGTGTAGACTTGGGATAATTCACATGATGAATATTTTAACTCTTGAGAGTGTAAACATGTAACCAAATGGACCCGCAAGGGTCCATTTGGTTTCATGTTTACGTTGTTAGGACCTCGACACTTTATCCCAGTCCGTCAGAGGATGTGAAAGTTCACCCGGGTAAAATAGTGTTAAATGTGTAAGTTCATTAACACATCGTGTACCGTGGACGTCAGTGTATGTTGTAGACGGAGTGGGAGGAGTTTGTCCTGCTGTAGAGGTACTGGATGGAGGCGTGGCCTGATGAACGGCGGTGCTACTGCGGGCTGGGGTGGAGGAGGTGGTTAGCTCTGTAACACAAAATAAAATAAAAATAAAAACAGCTTAAATATCTTATTTTTTCCTTCATAAATAGCCAATCTTTCTCTCAACAGGAACTGCTTCTGTCCCTAGTTGATGATGTCATGATGAAGTCCAGCACTATGGAATTATGGAACAAAACAATGTAGGCCTAATACTTTCTAAAGTTTTGTCGTTTCGGTCAAGCATCTTTCGTCAAGCATCTTGAAGAAGGTCAACGACCTTCTTCAAGATCCTTGAAGCTTGAAGGTCGTTGACCAAAACGTTGCCTCAATAAAGGTTTTTTGCAAGTATAGATGTTACACACATGCCTAAAATAGCCCTTATTTGGGCTAGGCTGTTTGGAAACAATGTACAGGAATATCCAACTCCAGTTTGTCCCTATTTAGGCTGATTGAACAGCAGAGCGCTCAGTTTCTGACCCCTCAATGTCGCAATTCTGAGAACTAGGTGACTGGTGGAACGTGTCTGACTCTGATTGCACACCATTGCCATCTAGTGGTCAATACCAGTAATATCAAATATCGAGCTAATTAACACGTTATCAATACCGATATTAAAAAATCAATAACGCCTAAGACGTGGCAATGTATGATTTTCTTTTTACAATTCACTGGGCTTTTAAATGTTTAAGCTCATTCACACATCCTGTACCTTGGACAGCAGTGTCTGTTGTAGACGGAGTGGGAGGAGTTTGTCCTGCTGTAGAGGTACTGGATGGAGGCGTGGCCTGTTGAACGGCGGTGCTACTGCGGTGTGAGGTGGAGGAGGTGGTGGTGGTGGTGGAGGTTAGTTCTCCAGAACCATCGTCCTCTCCTGATGCTGATCCTTCGAAGTCACCTGCCATCGTTGTCTTTGTCGCCTGTGGGAAGAGTTGTTCGTTTTCCTCTTCCTCGGTGGGGGTGGGGAAGGAGGGGGTCCCCATCCTCGGTGTCTCCTCTGTGAACACCGGAGCGTCGTCCTCCTCCGTCCCTCCGAGTTCTGTCTCGTCTGTGACCTCCACCTGCATTTTAGGGATGTCAACAGGAGCGGATTAACGTTGCTGGTTTGATACGATCCCAATGCTAGCAGCAGTGAGCAGCGATCGCCTCCTGCCAGGCTGCAGCCTACACAGAGTTTACGCCCATGGGCGGTACAGTAAAATATGAAAAAGTGCTGGCTAAGTGTTAACCGTTATTGACCCCCCTAAACTACCTGGATGTTGTCGGGGTGCGTGTCGGACCCCTCCTCCTCTCCCCGTTGGGTCAGGGTGGTGGTGGTAGTGGAGGTGGAGAACTCTGGGGGAGGCGTAGACTCCAGGACGGTCCCGTCGGTAGGCTCTGCATCGTGATGGACTATGATGGAGGCGTAGTCGAAGGTAGAGGAGATCTCCTCGACGATGTTCTCCTCCTCCAACATCTCCTCTCCCACCTGGACAGGAGTCGCCGTCTCAAACTGGTCTCCTCTGGCCTCCTCTGGAAGATCTGGTTCTAATGTCACCTGGTGAAGGAGATATCAGCAATAAGTCTATGGATTTTAATGGTTCTAACGTCACCTGGTGAAGGAGATATCAGCAATAAGTCTATGGATTCTAATGGTTCTAACGTCACCTGGTGAAGGAGATATCAGCAATAAGTCTATGGATTTTAATGGCATTTCCCAGAGGAAAGCAGAATCCAAGTTTGAGATCTCTCATACAAATCCATCTGAGACATACCAAATCTATTTCTCTGGAGAAAACAATGAGAAATAGACTTGCTTTGAGAGCTATACAGGAGCTCTCAAAAATGGCTCAAAATTTGCTCAATTGTTGTATCTTAAAGCTACTTGTGTAGACTTGGGCTAATTCACATGAATATTTTAAGATCTTAAAAATGAAACCAAATGGACCTGCAAGGGTCCACTTGGTTTCATGTTTACGCTCTCAATAGTTACATCTGGTTAACCAACTTTCCATCATTTAGCCTATATGGGGACCACCTGGAACCGTCTTAGGGACCACTGGTTGAAAACCACTGCTTTACCACTGCTTTATCTCAATAGCCATACTATAGAGATTGGATCTTCATCACACAAACAAAAGCCAGCTGATTAGTATTTGAATATTTGATGGCCGTGTTGTGCCCGGCCGACCACGAAACTACGTCCCAGAGGTGTGAAAAAAACACAGCCCCTGTGAAATCCTACTGAAATCCTCATGTCGGCTGCAGCCTCGCAGCCTACACAGAGATTACGCCCCTGGGTGGCACAGTAGCATTGTACCTGGTGTTTCAGCAGCCTGGCAGCCTACACAGAGGTTACGCCCCTGTAGGGTGTTTACCTGGTGTTTCAGCAGCCTGGCAGCCTACACAGAGGTTAGGCCCCTGTAGGGTGGTTACCTGGTGTTTCAGCAGCCTGGCAGCCTACACAGAGGTTAGGCCCCTGTAGGGTGGTTACCTGGTGTTTCAGCAGCCTGGCAGCCTACACAGAGGTTACGCCCCTGTAGGGTGGTTACCTGGTGTTTCAGCAGCCTGGCAGCCTACACAGAGGTTAGGCCCCTGTGGGGTGGTTACCTGGTGTTTCCCGTTGATGAAGAACGGGGTGTAAACTCTGTGTAGGCTGCAGCCTGGCAGCCCCTGGGTGGTACAGTATAATGGTTACCTTTTGTTTCAGCAGCCTGGCAGCCTACACAGAGGTTACGCCCCTGGGTGGTACAGTAGCGTTGTTACCTGGTGTTTCCCGTTGATGAAGAACGGGGTGTAAACTCTGTGTAGGCTGCAGCCCCCCCGTAGGGTGATTACCTGGTGTTTCCCGTTGATGAAGAACGGGGTGTAAACTCTGTGTAGGCTGCAGCCCCCCCGTAGGGTGATTACCTGGTGTTTCCCGTTGATGAAGCACGGGGTGTAAACTCTGTGTAGGCTGCAGCCCCCCCGTAGGGTGATTACCTGGTGTTTCCCGTTGATGAAGCACGGGGTGTAAACTCTGTGTAGGCTGCAGCCCCCCCGTAGGGTGATTACCTGGTGTTTCCCGTTGATGAAGCACGGGGTGTAAACTCTGTGTAGGCTGCAGCCCCCCTGCAGGGTGGTTACCTGGTGTTTCCCGTTGATGAAGAACGGCGGGTGCAGCACGCTGTCAGGGTCTCCAGCGCTGGTCTCACCAGTCAGAGAGGAGACATCCAGGATCTGAGGGAACTGCAGATCTCCTCCCACCGATCCGTCGCCCTCACTACCTCCTCCTAGCTGAGGGAACTGACCCGGGAGCAGTCCAGGACCACCCAGGATCTTCAGGATCTCATCAACTATGGAGGAAACACATGCATACAAAAAGAAAGGCAGCTTGTGAACGTCAAAGAACAACAGGGGTTGATCACCAGAAAGACCATGAAAAAATCACAAAAAGGATTTTAAAAAGCCTGGGACAACAGATGCTTTTTGTTAAACATCTGAATTACCCAATATTAAAGAATCTACCCATTTATTTCTCCTAAATTAGTCAGAGAGACTAAACTAACTAAAATGCAGAGTAAATAGTGGGCCGTGGTATGAAAATGGTTGAAAACCCACTGCTCTAGAGCATTCTAGTGCATTTTGTATTTTGGCGGTTGGCAACACTGTCTTGGTCTGACTCTCAGCATCCTTCCATGATCTAAACAGAATCTCAGAGATAATGTGTGAGAACAACTAAACCAGCTGACAGACAGGTTAACCAAACGGTGGAGAAATGTCCGCCCAACTTGACCCCAAGAGGTGAAAGGTTAGGGTCAGAGGTCAGAGTGGACATGGGGTGTGTCTGGGTTACGGCCAGATGCACACGCACACCCACGTACGCACACACGCGCGCGCGCACGCACACACACACACACACACACACACACACACACACACACACACACACACACGCACACACACACACACGCACACACAGACACACACACACACACACACACACACACCACACACACACACACACACACACACACACAGACACACACACACACACACCTCCTCCTCTCTTTCCCAAGCAGCAGCAATAGGAATGAATTGGCATAACAACTAAATTTTCCACCTCCCAATACCCTTTATGTAAATTTATAATAGTAATATCATATAATATTATTTTAACGTACAATAATAATAATTGACTACTTTACAACACTATGTAACACTATGTTTTAACAGCCGCTGACATCCGTACCTGATTGGTTAGGGTTGTGGTGAACATCCTTACCTGATTGGTTAGGGTTGTGGTGAAGGTCTTACCTGATTGGTTGGGGCTGTAGTGAACATCGTTACCTGATTGGTTAGGGTTGTGGTGAAGGTCTTACCTGATTGGTTAGGGTTGTGGTGAAGGTCTTACCTGATTGGTTAGGGTTGTGGTGAACATCCTTACCTGATTGGTTAGGGTTGTGGTGAAGGTCTTACCTGATTGGTTAGGGTTGTGGTGAAGGTCTTACCTGATTGGTTAGGGTTGTGGTGAAGGTCTTACCTGATTGGTTAGGGTTGTGGTGAACATCTTACCTGATTGGTTAGGGTTGTGGTGAACATCTTACCTGATTGGTTAGGGTTGTGGTGAAGGTCTTACCTGATTGGTTAGGGTTGTGGTGAAGGTCTTACCTGATTGGTTAGGGTTGTGGTGAAGGTCTTACCTGATTGGTTAGGGTTGTGGTGAAGGTCTTACCTGATTGGTTAGGGTTGTGGTGAACATCTTACCTGATTGGTTAGGGTTGTGGTGAAGGTCTTACCTGATTGGTTAGGGTTGTGGTGAAGGTCTTACCTGATTGGTTAGGGTTGTGGTGAAGGTCTTACCTGATTGGTTAGGGTTGTGGTGAACATCGTACCTGATTGGTTAGGGTTGTGGTGAAGGTCTTACCTGATTGGTTAGGGTTGTGGTGAACGTCTACGATGATAAGTTGGAACGGCGTCTTGGAGGATGGGACCGGTGAGTCCTTCCCGGCCCCTGAGAGGTCCAGGTCGAAGCTGGTGGTCCCTGGAGGGGGTCCCTGGTCCTGGGTCTGTGTGGGGACCGTGGGACGAGGAGGGGGTCCCTCTAATTCTCCTTCTTCTTTGTAGACCACTGCAGGGTCCCCAGAGCCTGCCAGTAGGGATGAGACCATTCACTAAACCAGGGGTTTTCAACCTTTTTGCCTCCAGGGACCAAAAATGAAACCAAATGGACCCTTGCGGGTCCATTTGGTTTTACATTTTTACATTCTCAAGAGTTACATCTGGTTAACCAACTTTCCATCATTTAGCCTGGAGACCACCTGGAACCCTCTCAAGGACCACCGGTGGTCCCCGGACCACCTGTTGAAAATCACTGCACTAAACCCTTTGGGTACTGCATGGACGCATTTTGGTGTTTTATCTGTTGAAAAATAGCAGATCTACAAGCTCATATCGTGCCACTGAGTGGCACGATATGAGCTTGTAGATCTGCTATTTTTGGGGAAAAATTGTGAAAATGTGGTACAAATCTTTGAATACATTATTTTGGAAGCAGGAAACATTTTTAACTCAAATTCTTGCTTTTGGGGGATCCCCTAGCCTAGAACAACATGTTTTCAGATGGGGGGTCCGCAGCCAAATATGGATAATTCTGGTGAAATATGTTAAGCATCACTGACACAGGAACACAGATTTTTCAGAAAAAAACTAGAATCTAGTGTTAGAAGCGATATAGTCTAGTGTCAAAAACTCGATTCTAGCGTCAGAAACTAGATTCTAGAGTCAAAAAGTAGATACTAGCATCAGAAACTATAATTTAGTGTCAATAACTGGAATCTAGTGTCAGAAACTACTGTAGAATCTAGCATCAAACGAGGAGGTGGTCTCTCCTTCTCCTTGTTCTTTGTAGACCACTGCAGGCTGCTGAAGGTCTAGACCCAGACCTTTGCCTGCCAGGACCAGGGTTGTTTTTTTGAGAATATTTTGATTTAGTCTTAGTCTTTTCAAGTCTTAGTCTGTCTTACAGAAGGTAAGTAATAAATGGTGCATTCTAATTCATTTTCAACAGGACTGCCGTTTTGTGCTCAGAAAACGACCTGCGATAAAGAGAGCGTGTAACGCCGGTCGTTTATCGCGCGGCGGTAGTCCAGTGATGTGTGTTGCGTGCGTGCTTGGGTTAGGCCTAACCCTAACCCTTAGTCTCTGTAGTTTAGTCTTACATACAAATACAATGTAGGTTTATATATGTTATACAGATTTATAGTTTTTAGTATGAAACATGCAATGTATACTGCAGATATGTTCACACATACTTAAAAAGAAAGAAAAAAGATAAAAAATGTTTCTTATTTCCATTAGTCTTAGGTTATGATTTAGTCTTAGTCTTAGACGACTAAATATCAAAAACCTTAGTCGACTTAGTCTTTAGTGTTACAGTATGTTGTAACAGCAGGCGATGGACTAACAACGTCGGCCGATATCAGCGACGCCGATGGTCATTGCCAAAAATTCTTGCTTAGAATGGCATGCATAATGAGTACCGTAAACGACGGTGCTGTGGTGCATTAAAAAAATAGTATGATGGAGGAGGAAGTGGGACAGAACTAGGAACCAAACTGCACCGAATGGTTCAGGGTCGAGGGGAAAAAACAGCACTAGGCTCTGATTGGTTATCCCCGGCCAAACGGCCGAACGTCGGCTGATTCGGGCGAAAAGCTCAGCATTTTTTATCTTTCCGGGCGACGTCACCCGTTCTGCTGCTGTCGCCTCAATCGGCGACTCCCATAGACAAATAATGGATTTCTGCCGATGTTGCTTTTCCATTGCTGCTGTTAAAATGTACTGAAAGTCGACAAAAACAACATCCTACCTGCCAGACCTCCTTCCTCCTGAGTCCAGGATCCGGGGAGAGGTGTGAGGATGGTGGGGGT
The DNA here is from genome assembly GCA_039105355.1 of Benthosema pterotum. Lineage (NCBI taxonomy): Eukaryota > Metazoa > Chordata > Actinopteri > Myctophiformes > Myctophidae > Benthosema > Benthosema pterotum. Next base: position 48,430,300 of record CM076985.1, read on the forward strand.
CTCCACCTGGTCCTCTGGGGGGGTCCCTGAGCCGCTGGCCCCTCCCCCGCTGGCCCCAGACCCTCCAGACCCCCCCGGGGTCTCGTCCCCGCCCTGGGCGATGTCCAGGTGGGGCAGGGGCGGCTGGGAGCGCGTGGTGGGCAGGGGGGGCAGCTCAAACATGGGGAACAGAGTGTCCCCTCTCTGCATGGGGTCTGGGACCGCCTGGACCAGCGAGGGGTCCCTGAAATCCTCCAGGATGTAGTCTGGGAACGGGGTGGTCCCCGGGGAGAGCTGGGGACCCCCCACAGCCGTCACCGGTGAGGTGTGGGCCCACCTAGAACATTGTATGGAAAAGAAACGGTCAAAGGGTCAGTTTTTTCCACCGGATAAAATGACGGCCGCAACGACACTCTACGTCAGTGGTTTTCAACCTTTTTCATCCCAGGGCCCACCATTTATTCAGTATTTGAGCCACGGACCACCATTGTGGGACATTTTAGCCCCAAAGACCTAAAACTAAAGAATTCCTTTGGTTTTGTTGACAATTCCAGGCTGGATTTTGCCAACAAAACAGTGTAGACTTCTTAACTAAATAGTGCTAATTCAAGAGTTACATCTGGTTACTTTCCATCATTTAGCCTGGGGACCACCTGATACCATCTCAAGGACCACTGGTGGTCCCCGGACCACCTGTTGAAAACCCCTGTTCTACGTCAATAACATGCACCGGCCCGGTGCCCTTCCACAATTCACTCTACGTCAATCACATGCACCGGCCCGGTGCAATTCCACAATTCTGAACTGCTATTGTTGCGAACTCCCACTGTTCTGAATTTACGAGAGGCAAAACCCTACCCTTCTCCAACCGTAACCCTAATCCTAAAACCCCGACCCTCAACCACCTCACAGACCTCACGGTCTGTGAGGTGGTTGAGGGTCTGGGCTTTAGGATTAGGCTAGGGTTTTGCTACGAACATGCCTAAACCCTTCTCTAACCCTCATCCTCACCATAACCACATCAAGCACGTTGCAGCTGATCGTGGATTTCCAGCGCATGTTCAGAGCGCTCAGTTTCTGACCCCTCAATGTCGCAACTCTTCTACTATGCGCCGATGCGCGGCGCACGTTATTGAACGTAGAGTGTCGTTGCATCCGTCATTTCGTCCTGTGCAAAAAAAAATGTCCAGTGCAAAAAGTAAGCTGGCGTATGTATGTGTTGTGTGCTGGACTAACCTGTCCTGTGTGCTGTGTGTGTGTGCGCTGTGGTGGGTATGTGTTGTGTGTTGGACTAACGCAGGGGTCGGCAACCCAAGATGTTGAAAGAGCCATTTTCGACCCAAAATTAAATTCAACATCTGTCTGGAGCCGCATTTTATTAATATATTTTTTTTCCTGAGAGTGTGCAAATGTGCATTTGCACACTCTCAGAAAAAAAGGTCCTCAAAGAAAAATCATTAACATGGTGAAACACAACCTTTCTTCAGAAATGGAGTTTCTAAAGTTTTACAGAACTCCATTTCTCGTCCACACAACATCTCTAAGGTATATTAATGACATAGTAAACTGAGTAAACCTTTGAAAATGGGTGGTTCAGATTGAAAGCTCCACTGCTGATAACTACTGGGCTTTTTTGGCATAGCCAAGTGCTACTTTAACTGGCAACTGTCAGACAGCGCAATGCGTTTTGGGTGACTGAAATGTTTATATTACTAGGGCCTTACCCGTTGTGAATATATGAACACCAAATGATGTGCTGTGTGGGTAATGTGATATCACTAAAGATGCAAGTATTTTGATGAAGGATTGCTTCAATGCACACATTTCCACAGACACTGCAATGGCCAGTCATAAATTGTGTGTGTGTGTGTGTGTGTGTGTGTGTGTGTGTGTGTGTGTGTGTGTGTGTGTGTGTGTGTGTGTGTGTGTGTGTGTGTGTGTGTGTGTGTGTGTTTTGCTATTTGCATTGCCCCCTGTGGCCGAAAAGGGAATTGCTAATGTTAAGTGAATGGAGAAATTTAATTACTAAATAAATTCATTATTAATCAACAATTTGTTAATTTGAAAAAAGGGCTTCGTTAGTCTCTTCCTAATGTTATGGTCAATGACTGTGTGAAAAATCATAGCGATTGGTGCAGCCAGTGATGAGTTACGCTTGTTTCAGACATTCAGACATTCAGACAGACATCTCCTTAATTATAGTATTGATGTTGGCGGATCACCCTAATGTGTATGTATATTGCTGCTACAGCCATGGAGCCACTAGGGCTGTGTTCTGGAGCCGCATGTGGCTCCTGAGCTGCAGGTTGCTGACCCCTGTACTAACCTGTCCTGTGTGCTGTGTGTACTGTGTGTGTGTGTGTGTGTGTGTGTGTGTGTGTGTGTGTGTGTGTGTTGTGTGTGTGTGTGTGTGTGTGTGTTGGTCTAACCTGTCCTGTGTGCTGTGTGTAGAGTGTGTTCTCTCCGTGGGTCTCTGTCCCGCGGTGTATCTCGCGGTCGGTCGGGGCGTCGAACCCACGTCGTCCCTTCCTGCTTGGACGGCGGCTCCGTGGTGCAGTGTGACCAGCGGTGGTGGTCCGCTGGTGGTCCAGGGACCCCCTGGGACGGTGCTGTCGGGTGCGTGTGGTGGTGTGTCTGCGGGCGACGGTGGCATGGTGGTGGGCTCTGGATCCTTAGCTGTATGGGGAGAGGAGAGAAGAGATGAACGTTGGTACAAATCATGTCCTGATAACAGAGAAAAAGTTGCCTGGGATTGTCTGAAGGGAAAGGTTTGATGCTTTATAGCAGTGGTTTTCAACCTTTTTTAGGGCCCACAATTCAAGGACCATTTCACCACTTGTATAATATACAAATATAGTCATATAACAGCTCCTCACTAATGTACATGTAAAATACCACTATTTATTTCTACTCAGTCTGTGTCTCACAGGAGAGCTGTGGACAGTTCAGAAACTTCTTACAATGACATCATCAATGGTGGAATCCAAGCTAATAGAAACTGCAGGCTTTCTATTCCTGAAAAAGTTACAATGCAATGTTTAAAAAAAATCTGCAGAAAGATGATGTCACTGGAAGAAGTTTGTGAACTGTCCACAGCTCTCCTGTGAGACACAGACTGAGGAGAAATAAATAGTGGTATTTTATCATGTACATTAGTGAGGATCTGTTATATGAAGATATGGTGAAAAGTAGTGAAGTGGTCCTTTAAAACCTTTCAGCATTTGAGCCACCATTTGATGTTGATCTTAGTCTCTGGAGGCCAAAACTAAGGATTTACAAGTTTGTGTTCACAATTTAGGAGAGATAACTGGCAAAACGTTGGTCAAACAATTCTTCAAACGAAACGGGTCCATTTGGTTTCATTTTAACGCTGTGAAGAGTTCCAGACCAGGGTACAGGGGTTGTGTTACAGCCCAGAGCACAGAGCACAGACTATTATACACTATAAAAGGATATCCAGCCCAAAGCTTTGATTTTAGAAGCATGATGTCAACCGGTCCACAATCAGATCATTTCCTTAAAGAAAATCTGCAGTGCTGCCAGCCTCTGTCAGAGAAACAGAACACATTTATTTATAGATCAAACTGTTAGTTGTTGTTGTAACACTTCCAGAAGACATTGGTTCTGCGGTCTGACTCATAGTACCAGTATATAGCACACGCACACACGCACACACGCACGCACACGCACACCCAACAGCTCCACTGATGATAATGTGTTAGCGGAGGAGGCCATGGGAGATATGTGGGGATTATAAGGCCCTTATTATAAGGCCCTTATTATAAGGCCCTTATTATAAGGCCCTTATTATAAGGCCCTGATACACTAGCAATATTTTGATCAATATCAACTAGCAATGTCAACATCAACGAAGCAACATGATGAGACACATGGCAACAGGCAACACCTCCCATTAACAGTGGAATTCCACCCATTTTCATTCCTGAGAGTGTCCATTTGTACACTCTAAGGGAAAAAAAAATAATTCTTAGTTTGCATTGAATCATTTTCACCCATCTGCCACCCAACTCAAAATCTTCATTTAGCAGAATAGAAGTTACAAAATCCCTGTTTTTGTCCACAGCAGCGAAGCAGCAGCAGCCATGTTGTTTTCAGAAAGGTTTCTGTGGGAGTCTAGGAGAAACGATCAGGTGATGCCAAGGAGGGCTGTGATTGGAGGATTCTGAAATGTTGACCAGTAGAGGGCGCTAATGATCTGACTTTTCTGAACAACCAGGAGTTGATCATTTTCTATAGAAAGGTGAAAAGTCAACGTTGATAGTTGACGTTGCTTGTTGATGTTGATCAAAACATTGCTAGGTGTATCAGGGCCCTTAGAGCTGTGCAGTCCTGTCCCTTTCATGACGTCGCCTTCGTTCCAGAAGTGGAATCCTCATACATTTTCCTCGCAGACTTTACGAAACATGGTTCATAAAAACACGATTACGCCGCGGACAAAACCAACCCGGGTCATGACAAATCATGACAACAAACACATGCAATATGATCATGCAATATCTAATTAGCAAGAAGTGAAAAACGGCAGGATGCAACACTTTTGGTTTCGTTTTTCAACTTAGAAATTATTTAGCTGTGTGTCATCATGATGTCACGACCCGAGTCGTGTCAAAAAGGTTGAAAACACCTGATTACGATAAGAGCGGCCCGTTGCTTGACCCCAGCGAGACGCTGTGTTTTGATTCACATCGATTCTAAATGTTTAGACATCTGATATCCGTTTGGATCCGTTCTGAGGTCAACTGGTTCATTAGAGCAGGCGTGTCAAACCCAAATACAGAGTGGGCCAAAATAGAAAAATTGGTCAAGTCGAGGGCCGGAGATACCAGTCTGTGTTGCAACACCGGTTTACGATGACGTCCCTGTCAAACAGCAAAAAAGTAATTTTCCTTCAGAAATCAATGTCTCTTAATGGCAAGATAATTGTAAAGATGAAACTGCCTGCATTAAAAACTGCCTGCATTAAAGTTTTAGTGAAAAATAGCAGGTGTTCACGTCTCTTAGCGCGCCACCCTGTGGCGCGCTATGAGACGTGAACACCTGCTATTTTTCAGGGGAAATCTTTTTCTTCTATGATCCTCACCAAGTGCTGCTTTCATAGTTAATTGAGAAAGTAAATGAGACTGAGTTGAGGAAGTAAAACAATTAGTTGCATTCATTTTTTATCATGGTGTGTGTAATATACCAGAGGGCCAGTTCTAATATTAATTCAGTATCATCCTGCGGGCCGAAGATAATTAATTTACGGGCCTGATTTGGCCCCCGGGCCTTGAGTTTGACATATGTGCATTAGAGGGACCACCAGAAGGACCACCAGTTCTGAGGTCAAGCGGTTCATTAGAGGGACCACTAGAAGCAGTGGTTGTTTTCACAGACTCTAAGAGGTTTCAGGTTGGATGTTTCATGGTCTTTCAGTGTGTGTCTGATCACATGCATATCAAATGTCTAAGTATTCAACCCCAGCAACGTTAAACATCAAGACGAGTGGAGGTGAAAAATGACCTGTCTGTCTGTCTGTCTGTCTGTCTGTCTGTCTGTCTGTCTGTCTGTCTGTCTGTCTGTCTGTCTGTCTGTCTGTCTGTCAATCCCAGCAACGTTAAACATCACACAACAAGACGGAGTGGAGGTGAAAAACGACCCCAGACCTGTTTAAAAGACCCAGACCTGTTTAAAAGAGGAATTCCACCTCTTTAAGAGGTTAATGTTCTTGTTGACACAACATACTCATGTTTGCCATCGTTGTAGAACGAAAGAATAATCCTCTAAAGTGTCCAGAAAGAAAAGTACAGGATGCATCATTTAGCAGCAGCTGAATGAGTGAATGAATGAATGAATGAATGAATGAATGAATGAATGAATGAATGAATGAATGAATGAATGAATGAATGAATGAATGAAGGAATGAAGGAATGAAGGAATTAATGAATGAATGTTTTTGCCTTGGAGGTGTTGGTTTTAATGTTACTGCATGACACTTTAATAAACTATATTTAAACCACTCTCTATCATTGTTGGTCTCCAATGTCGTCTATGAATCTAGTCGTCTCTCTTTCTCTCTGTCAACCAGGGCTGGGTTAACACACCCCCCCCCCCCCCCCCCTACAACATGCAAATGCAAAATTTGGGCCGGGTTTTTTTTATGTTGTTATGTTGGCGTATTCCTGGGGTGTCTACAAACCCCGCCCCCATTTACTGCTATGTTTTTTGTCCAGACACCTGAAGCTGTGCATGCTGAATGAAAACACTGACACCTACAACACAGACAATATAACCAAATCAAACCAAATCAAACCATTAGGTTTCATTTTAACGCTCTCAAGAGGTACAGATCCATAAGGGTATATTTTTGGTTACCAACTGTCCATCCATTTAGCTGGGAGACCACCGGGAATCGTCTCAGGGACCACTGATGGTCCCCAAACCCTCTGTACTAGGGCGTTGTAGCAGCCTCACACTACACCCTTCACAGCAACAATAAAAAACTATTTCTAGACACTATTTTGTTAAGAGGGAGTGTCTGAGTTTTGTATTCTTTCCTATTGTGTACATGTTTAAGATAATTAAACACATTGTTGTGGTTTTCATGTACAATCATGTTTTTCACTTTGTATTTACAGTGTCTTTCACCACCCACCAGGCGTACTTATAGGTAATACACTCAACTTCAGTGTGTAAAAACACTGTGTTTGTAAACAGATTAGTTTAAAGGTAATACACGAAACTTCAGTGTGTACAAACACTGTGTTTGTAAACAGATTAGTTTAAAACCAGAATCTAACTCCACCTCTCCTCCACTCTATTGGCTCATTATCAATCTGCTGGAGACTGCTGTGCTGTGATTGGATAAAACGCTGCTTCACCCCTTATATAAAGACGATTACGCCGCGGACAAAGCCAACTCGAGTCGTGACAAATCATGATGACACACACAAACTTGGGATGATCAAATAATTTCTAAGATGAAAAACGAAACAAAAAGTCTTGTATCATGCCGTTTTCTACTTCTGACTAATTAGATATTATATGATACTATTGTGTTTGTTGTCATGATTTGTCACGACCCGAGTTGGCTTTGTCCGGGGCGCAGTTGTGTTTTTATGAACCATTTTCGTCATCATGAAAGGGGCAGGACTGCACACTGCACAGCTCTATTGGGATGATTTTTCTTTGAGGTTCCTAGCGGGTCCATTTGGTTCCATTTGTACACTCTCAGGAGAAAAACATGTAAAATGGGTGTTGCCTGTTGCCGTGTGTCTCATCATGTTGCCTGTTGCCGTGTGTCTCATCATGTTGCCTGTTGCCGTGTGTCTCATCATGTTGCTTGTTGAGATTTTTAAGAAAGGTTTAAAAACGTATTTATTTCGCAAGGTCTTTTATAGAATTTCATTTTTTGTATTTGTACTGACCTTTGTTTGACTTAATATGTTGTTTTGTTTCTCTGTTGTTGTTTTTATTTGTATGTTCTTTTTCTATATTGTCATTGTAAAGCACTTTGTGACAATTGTCTTGAAAGGTGCTCTATAAATAAAACTACGTTACCTTACCTACCTGTTGATATTGATATTGATAAGATATTACTAGTGTATCAGGGCCTTAAACTCGCCACTATTTCCTTTAAAACGAATCTGTGTCTGCTGTCAGTCAGTCTGAATCCTCTCAGTCTGTATCTCTTCTCTGAACACAGAGTTAAACCCTAGATAAGAACCCAAATGGGACAGATATCTGCTCCTCCCTGTTAGTGTCAGGGGTGGATGTAGCATTTACCAATGGGGGGGCAGGAGAAAATGGTATGGGTGCGGCGATCGCACCCATACCATTTTCAGTTCCAGGACTTTTATTAGTCAAGTAAAGCATCAATAATAACATCAGTTGTTGTTGAAGTTGCAATAGACACGCAGCATGCATAAAGCTAAAGGTCTGACTCAGAGAGTTTTCTGTTTTCAATGATGAAATGCTGTTGGTTTAGTGGTGACACAGCTGTAGTTAGTTAGTAGCAGTAGTAGTGTTTCACATCATTTTAAATAGAAGCACTTTAATTTGAAATATCTTGGGTTGCTTTGCATGCCATCGTGTTTGGTGCAGGGGCAGACTGGGTATTTAGGAGGGGCATTGCCCCCCCCCCCCCCTCCCCCCATGCCCATGCCTAGATCCGCCCCTGTCTCAGTGTACATTCCAACAACATGTCCTCGTGTGCTGATTAGCGTTCAGACCTGAGGGACAGTCTCTCAGAGACAGTGACGCCACACACAGACATCTAATGCAGTGGTTTTCAACCAGTGGTCCGGGGACCACCAGTGGTCCTTGAGAGCAGGGGTTTTCCAACCTTTTTGACTCCAGGAACCACCATTTATTCAGCATTTGAGCCACGGAAGACCACCATTTGAGGACATTGTCCACACCAAAGACCTAAAATTAAAGAATTCTTTTGGTTTTGTCCGCAATTCCAGGCTGTATTTTGCCAAAAAAAAAAAAACAGTGTAGACTTCTTAATTAAGTGGTGCTAATTCAGATATTCAGATATTCAGAATATTTTAACTCTTGAGAGTGTAAAAATGAAACCAAATGGACCCTTGCGGGTCCATATGGTTTCATTTTTACACTCTCAAGAGTTACATCTGGTTAACCAACTTTCCATCATTTAGCCTGGGGACCACATGGAACCTTCTCAGGGACCACTGGTGGTCCCCGGACCACTTGTTGAAAACCCCTGCTTTAGAGGGTTCCAGGTGGTCCCCATCCAGGCTAAACGATGGAAAGTTGGTTAACCAGACGTCAAAAAGGTTGAAAACCGCCGCTCTATAAGGCTCTGCCTCTGCAGCAGTGGTTTTCAATCTTTTTCATAGCCTATACCAGGGACCACTATTTATTCAGCATTTGAGCCACGGAGGACCACCATTTGATGACATTTTATCCCCACAGATCCCAAAAAACTAAAGATTTATTTTTGCTTTTGTCCACAATTCCAGGCTGGATTTGGGGGAAACCAAACAGTCCAACATACAGATCAAAATGACCATTAATCTTCTACATTCTCTAGTTGTGTAGACTTGGGATAATTCACATGATGAATATTTTAACTCTTGAGAGTGTAAACATGAAACCAAATGGACCCCCAAGTGGGGGGATGCCTCTGAAAGGGGAATTCCCCCCATTTGATTTTTTTTCCTGAGAGTGTACAAAGGTGAACCAAATTAACATGGTGAAGTACATCTTGATGATGTCATCAAGATGTACTTCACCATGCTAATGATTTTTTTCAGACCCAAAAATATTTTAGATGTGAGAAGTGGGGGACACTGTCCCCCCGCGTCCCCCTGACACTACACTCCTGCCCCCACGGGTCCATTTGGTTTCATGTTTACGCTCTCAAAGAGTTACATCTGGTTGACCAACTTTCCATCATTTAGCCTGGGGACCACCTGGAATGCTCTGGACCCGGACCACCCGATGAAAACCCCTGGCCTACACAGCATCAGAGACCGGGGACCACTGGTGGTCCCCGGACCACCTGTTGAAAACCCCCTGGCCTACACAGCATCAGAGACCGGGGACCACTGGTGGTCCCCGGACCACCTGTTGAAAACCGCTGGCCTACACAGCATCACAGCAGTCGCCTCCAAAACTCTCCTCTGCAGTGAATAACAGACGAAACAAACGCAGCCCTGCCCAAGGTGAGATCATGTGTTTGGCGAGGAACTGGTCCCATCTGGCCTGGGACCAGCTGGCTGGTCTGGGACCTCGTCTGGCCTGGGACCAGCCAGTCAGAGCTACATGGCTGGTCTGGGGTCTATCCTCAGTCCTCACACTGTCACTGACATTACCTCTACTCTCTGCACGTTCTAACCAGAGCCTTATAGTGGGAGAGTTGTGACATTGAGGGGTCAGAAACCAGAGCGGAGCAGCCAGTGGTCACGAGATTGTCAGTTGTTAACAGTGTGTGAATGGGGTGCTGTTGGCTCTATGCTCCTCCAGCAGATTGTCAGTTGTTAACAGTGTGTGTGAATGGGGTGCTGTTGGCTCTATGCTCCTCCAGCAGATTGTCAGTTGTTAACAGTGTGTGTGAATGGGGTGCTGTTGGCTCTATGCTCCTCCAGCAGATTGTCAGTTGTTAACAGTGTGTGAATGGGGTGCTGTTGGCTCTATGCTCCTCCAGCAGATTGTCAGTTGTTAACAGTGTGTGAATGGGGTGCTGTTGGCTCTATGCTCCTCCAGCAGATTGTCAGTTGTTAACAGTGTGTGAATGGGCTGCTGTTGGCTCTATATTATAGAGCCAACAGCATATATGTCATATCCGCCCCTGGCGCATAGGAGTGAACAGGAATATTGCAACTCTCCCCCTATAAGGCTCTGGTTGTAACTAACCCTGGCTGGGCTGCTGCTACACTCCCTCCTACCCATAACTCCTCCTCTATAAGGCTCTGGTTGTAACTAACCCTGGCTGGGCCTTGCTGCTACACTCCCTCCTACCCATAACTCCTCCTCTATAAGGCTCTGGTTGTAACTAACCCTGGCTGGGCTGTGCTGCTACACTCCCTCCTACCCATAACGTTTCAACTCACTGCAGCCAGTAGTTGGCAAAACACATGATTACACTGCCAAAAAACGCTGCACGTTTCTCCTGAGTTTTCCCCTGTGAGTTCCCTTCGATGCAGGCCAGACCTCAGGACTGATCCACACAATACATCACTTCACATACAAGTTACATTTCCTTTGACTGGACTGAACACTTTAATCCAAGAAATCAACTTATTCTGGAGACGTGATCGTGTATAACTCACTCTGGATGACAACCAATAAACCTGTGGGTTGAAAAAAGCCTGAAAACTTTGCCAAAATGTCAAATTCAACCTTGCTTTGAGGCAGATTCTGAAGATACTCTGGGTCCATAAACAACATGAAAATCAAAGTCAAAGAAAGAGACAGGAGACATGCTTATGTGCAGGGGCGGATCTAGGTATGGGCATGGAGGGGCAATGTAAGGGGCACACACACACTTACTTGCTTACACACACACACACACACACACACACACACACACACACACACACACACACACACACACACACACACACACACACACACCACACACACACACACACACACACACACACACACACACACACTACAGAATGCCCAGTTTGCTTCACCAAACATAATGGAATGCAAAACAACCCAAGATATTTCAAATTAAAGTGCTTCTATTTAAAATGCTGTGAAACACTACTACTGCTACTAACTAACTACAGCTGTGTCACCACTAAACCAACAGCATTTCATCATTGAAAACAGAAAACTCTCTGAGTCAGACCTTTAGCTTTATGCATGCTGCGTGTCTGTTGCAACTTCAACAACAACTGATGTTATTATTGATGCTTTACTTGACTAATAAAAGTCCTGGAACTGAAAATGGTATGGGTGCGGCTTCATCGAAGTTCCACCCATGACATTTTGCCGTGTGGAACCGTGGGATCCACACGGCACATGAGCTGATCTGATTGGATCTCACCAAGGTGTCGTCATCCCCGGCCCCTCCCCCTCCCGCCCCTCCTCTGCTGTCATAGGTCACATCATTTGGAGCCACGCCCACCATGAAAGGTTGACTCCTCCCACTTCTAGCCCACTGTGGCAACACATTAATCCAGGCTTTACGTTTTCGCGCAACATGAACGAAAATGAAAGCCTGGGTGTCGAGAGTAGACTCTATATACAATAGACACGACATCCTGAGCAAACCTTGAGGTGAAATGGACATAGTGGTCAAAGTTGAGAATGCAGTTTGGAGCTCAGTGGACCAGAAACATCAACCCACGATAGGCTCCGCCCCCTCCAGAAACCTACAGCGCTCTACGCACGCACACCGCTAGTGCATGATGCCTCACGTTTATGTTCTCGGCCCATTTCCCCAGAATGCTCTCTGTTTTTTACCCTATCTGTAGCTACACACTGCACAAGTGCACATTCCAACTTTCGGCCGGGGGTGTGATGTCACATCCTCCTTTTTTTGAATGGGTTTCAATGGGAACTTCCGTCTAGTTCCTGTCTGAATTTCGGCTGCGGGCGGGTCTTTCCTGCTGCCTGGCCACGGTCCAAAATTCAGACAGGAAGTAGCAGGAAGTGCCCATTGAAACCCATTCAAAAAAGGAGGACGTGACGTCACACCCCCGGCCGAGACTTGGAATGTGCAAAACCCTGTGTAGAGGCAGCCTATGAGAGGAGTGAAATCGCCTCATGTGCTGGGTGAGCAACTTAATGCAAGAGGAAGAGAGAGAGGGACTTCTGGTGTCGTCTCTATTCAATATATACTCTAAGGTGTGGAGGCTAACTGAGGTCTGAATGGTTTAAAACAGTGTTTGGATGGATGTTGTAAATGGAGGAGTATCTGCCTGGATCTCTCTGCCTGTGTGTGTGCGTGTGCGTGTGTGTGTGTGCGTGTGCGTGTGCGCGTGAGTGTGCGCGTGTGTGTGTCTGGGCAGGGGCCAGCTGCGATGCATTAGGGACCTGTCCTGGTTGGGAAGTATCTGTGTGTGTGTGTGTGTGTGTGTGTGTGTGTGTGTGTGTGTGTGTGTGTGTGTGTGTGGTGTGTGTGTGTGTGTGTGTGTGTGTGTGTGTGTGTTGTGTGTGTGTGTGTGTCTGACACACATGACTTGGGTTTTCCCCTCATAAAACAACGCACCATAAACAGGGCAGGGGGAGAACTATAGGCCTTGTGTTTTCCTTTGTGGTGGGTTAGGGTCTGGGGGTCTAAATAAGTGTTTCTGTGTTCGGGGACCCCTCCTCTGTCCCACTAAGGTGAAGAATGAGAGTTGTGGGCAGGGGCGGATGTAACATTTCCCAATTGAGGAATTGGGGGGCAAGAGAAAATGGTATGGGATGAAGCCGCACCCATACCATTTTCAACTACAGGACTTTTATTAGTCAAGTAAAGCATCACTAATAACATCAGTTGTTGTTGAAGTTGCAACAGACACGCAGCATGCATAAAGCTAAAGGTCTGACTCAGAGAGTTTTCTGTTTTCAATGATGAAATGCTGTTGGTTTAGTGGTGACACAGCTGTAGTTAGTTAGTAGCAGTAGTAGTGTTTCACATCATTTTAAATAGAAGCACTTTAATTTGACATATCTTTGGGTTGTTTTGCATGATGCCATCGTGTTTGGTGCAGGGGCAGTCTGGGCATTTAGGGGGGCATTGCCCCCCATGCCCATGCCTAGATCCGCCCCTGGTTGTGGGCAGACCAGACACGGCTCAGTTGAAATAATAAAAAAAAGAAACCACAGTCGGCACACCGGGTGTCACACGTGGGAAATATAACAGACCTACGCAGCGCGGTGAAAGTGTGTGAACCTGCGATTTTCTGGCACGCAAAACCCACCGTTAATAGAGGCAAAACCATGAGCTATATCTTGTTTTCTAGTGCAGGGGTTTTCAACAGGTGGTCCGGGGACCACCAGTGGTCCTTGAGATGATTCCAGGTGGTCCCCAGGCTAAGTTGATTAACCAGATGAAAATTTGGTTAACCAGATGTAACTCTTTGAGAGCGTAAAAAACAAAACCAGATACTGTAAATTTGGTTAACCAGATGTAACTCTTTGAGAGCGTAAACATGAAACCAAATGGACCCTTGCGGGTCCATTTGGTTTCATGTTTACGCTCTCAAGAGTTAAAATATTCATCATGTGAATTATCCCAAGTCTACACAACTAGAGAATGTAGAAGATTAATGGTCATTTAGATCTGTATGTTGGACTGTTTAAAGCCTAGAATTGAGAACAAAACCAAAACAAATCTTTAGTTTTGGGGTCTGTGGGGTGAAAACATCATCAAATGTCCTCTGTGGCTCAAATAGTGAATAAATAGTGGTCCCTGCTATCAAAAAGGTTTGAAAAGCACAGCTTTAGATGGTTTCTGGAGGAGACAAACAACTAGATAATGATCTCTCTCTCCTTTTCTCAGCCTCTTCTGAATGCATTGAGACAAACGACTGTAAACTGGTTTCAACACAGAAAACAGAAAACTCTCAGTCATAGAAATAAATAAAATAATAATCCCACAGAGCAAACTATGCACATCTGTGTGATCAGCGTCTGTCTGTCTGTCTGTCTGTCTGTCTGTCTGTCTGTCTGTCTGTCTGTCTGTCTGTCTGTCTGTCTGTCTGCCTGCCTGCCTGCCTGCCTGCCTGCCTGCCTGCCTGCCTGCCTGCCTGCCTGCCTGTCTGTCTGCCTTGCACTGTCTCAAAGACCTCTCTCTCCAGGGCCGGATCTAGAGGGCAGGGGCAGGGGTGGGCAGAGCCCATCCAAGACGAGACAATGTCTGGAGAACTACAACACCAGTATGCACCGTGTGGAGGGTCCAGGGTTGGAGCGCTATGACAACCCCCAGACCAGGACTCTAAGAGGGTCAGAGGTCAGATAAACTGTGAGGTCAGAACTCAAATAGCTGGACTGAGACTTGATCTGTTCTCTGAACAATGAGGAGAGAGGAGAGACGTTAGGACTGGAACAGCACAAATAAACACACTGTCATCTTTTGACACCAGGGCCCACTATTTATTCAGCATTTGAGCCACGGAGGACCACCGTTTGAGGACATTTTGCTGTTGGTTATATGCCCATGCAGCAGGTGGCTACAGCCTTTGTCGTGATGGCCTCCAAAGTCTAGTATCTGCCACCGGACCAAAGGGATGTCCCTTTGGTCTAGTGGTTAAGATGTTGGACTTACACGCGGGAGACCTTGGTTCGAATCCCAGGCATTACACCCACACGCTTGCGGGTAATAGTCTTGGGCAATATACCGGTATTACCGTTTTTACCGATATTGAAATCAATACCGAGTAATATCGCAGGATTTACAAAAAATACCGAATACCGAATATCGTATTTTACCGTCCCCTCCAAACAATATCGTCCAAAAAAAGAAAAACCACGCAGCGCAGCACCGCCGCTCATGTCGCATTGCATTGCAAAGAGTTGAGATTTGATTCCTTCTATGCATCTTCAATTCTGAACGGATTTTGATAATTCAAACTGTTATTTGCTGTGTCCATTGAGTGGTTTCGTTGGGTGTATATGATGTGTATAATTATATACCGTTTAATGAAATAATATGGACTGAGAATGCCACCTTTTATCTTCTGCACATAGCCAGCTGCAATTAGTGACTCCCTGGTTAATGCTACTGAACACGTGTGCCTTGTTTGGAGAGAGAGAGAGAGAGAGAGAGAGAGAGAGAGAGAGAGAGAGAGAGAGAGAGAGAGAGAGAGAGAGAGAGAGAGAGAGCTCACCCACGTGGCTCTCCCTGCCACGTGTGTCAGCTACGTGTTTCCATAGCAACCACACAACAAACAGAGAGACGAGAGAGTGTAGTAGTAGAGGGACAGCGGAGCCTTATGGATCTGTACACTGAAGGAGCTTGGATTTATTGACTTTTGGATCTAATAGCGATCTTTTCCCTGATCTTTGTGGTTGACCTGTTATTTGGAGACAAGGTAAGGTTAAAAAAAAAGCCTTGGTTGCTGTTTTTTTTTTTTTTTTTGTAATGGCGGCACTGATTGTTTGAGGATCGCTAGTTAGATCCAGCTAAATGATGGATCCTTTGTAACCAAACGGACCCTTATGGATCTGTAACTCTTGAGATCACAAAATGAAACCAAATGGACCTCATGCTCTCAGGGACCACTGGTGGTCCCTGGACTACTGGTGTGTGTGTGTGTGTGTGTGTGTGTGTGTGTGTGTGTGTGTGTGTGTGTGTGTGTGTGTGTGTGTGTGTGTGTGTGTGTGTGTGTGTGTGTGTGTGTGTGCATGCGTGCGCAGCCGTCTGCTCGCTGCTGCGGTGCGGTGGCACAGCAAGTTACTTTTCAGTTGATTTTTAAATACAATTGGCTACTCTGTCTGTGCATGGTGTGCTGTGATCGTCTGCTGTGGTGTTGTCCTGGCTTTGATGTAGATGTTTGATATCCACAGGGTGGATGCACAAGGGTTTAATTTAACATAATGGGGGAAATGGTTATCGTCGTGATTGCGCTGCTCGTCGTGATTGACAGGGGGGACAGGGGGACGGACAGAGAAGATCACGAGCCCGCGTGGACAGCAGTCGGTGGTTTGGCCGCTAGACTCGGTAATATCGATAATACCGGTTTTAATCACGTTATCAATATCGATATTAAAAAATCAATATCGCCCAAGACTAACACCCACGTACACTCCCACCCGTGCAATCTCATCTTATATTATACAACGGCGGCCGTCAGTGCGGCCGCAATGTTGTGGAGTTGTAGGAAAATAAATACATAAAACAGCGTCTTGGCAAAAGTTCTGTGAGGATACCAGTAACGAATTGAAGTACAGCCGAGATGCGAAATAGCCAACCACATCGCCGGTACAAAGCTCATCCCATAGCTCAGAGGTCGACTTGTGCTAAAGACAGAGTTAGGACATCTCCCTTCACTTCCAGACATGGACAGGTCCGTGAACGGTGTAATGGCGGCTGCTTGCACAGCCCTGGTGGAAACCAATGCATTTCCAGTTCTGTTTCGTAGTCCCTCAATGTCGCACGACGGAAAACCCATGCAAACCAAAGCACCCCATCTCTGATCTCTCAATCTCTGCATCTTTGCATCTCTCAATCTCTGAAACCGAGTACTGATTGTCAGGCACTCTGCTGAGCAGATGGTGGTTTCTGGTGACTGATATTGTCCTCCTAATACGTGAGAGGGCTGTGGAATGTCATTTACAGTTTTCATTCATTTTTAAAATATTGTTTTGGAAAATGTAGCCACCTCCATATTTGAATAAATGAATAAAACAATATTTTAAAAATAAATAAAAACTGTAAATTGCCATGATTTAGACACTCCGAGTGCCACAGTAAAAAAAAATACTATAAATTCCCTTATAGTCAATAAATAGTGCATTTTCACGGTCATCACATATTCAATGGCCATTTACTGCAGTTATATGTCATTATTAGGCCATATTTTATTTCTTATCAGAACAGGCAGACCGGTAGATATTTTTCTTTCACAATAGATAGATCAATCATCTGCTCATTTGAGGGACAGAAGTATTACTTGAGAGGGACATTTAATTGCAGGGTAGCAACACATTACAGTGGCTATTAAAAATGCCTCATGCCATATTTGTCCATACATAGTCTTAAAAGTGCCCAGCCATCATTTTGTTATTTATTCATGTTGGTATGTATTTCTCCTGCTATTCTGACTGGCTTAAAACACATCTAGCATGAAAAGAGAAAGTGAGAAAACTTTACAACAGAAAACATAAGACTAAGAGGGACTATTAGGACAATTGACCATTGTAGTCAGTCAAAATGTGGGACAGGGTCTCAATTTGTGGGATTGGGGGAGTCTTTGATGTGAGAGACTGTCCCACGCAAAGAAGGACATCTGGTCACCCTGTGACTGTCCCACAGAAACGGGACATCTGGTCACCCTCAAACTACCCCGCTTCGAGACACACACACACACACACACACACACACACACACACACACACACACACACACACACACACACACACACACGCACACACACACGCACACACACACACACACGCACACACGCACACACACATGCACACACGCACACACGCACACACGCACAGCTAGTTATTCTGTCAGCAACAGCACACACGAACTACAAGCTAGCCTCATTGCTAACAATATTCAACAGGCAGGGAGAGGGTAACGTGAAGCCATACACCAGTTGAGACGCAATAATTTCAGCGTGGATGTTGTCTGGTTAGGCTGACATGACGGGGGGTCCGCGGGACAGACGGCATGCGTTGACCAGCAACCATCCAGCCACCGATGCGTCTTTCTACTGCTTTGAGAGCAAAACAACTTGCTCCACTGCTCCGTGTGCGTGCACACAAGCACTGCATACGCACTGATCGTGCAGCGCGTTGCACATAAGTGTCAACACTGGATCAGACTCACTCCCAGCAGGGCGAAATCCAAAAGCGACCTCGCCCGCGGGCGCCCGTTTTCAAAAGCGGGCGCCCGTTTTCACAAACGGCGCCCTTTTCAAAAGGTTATGGTTAGGGTTAGGTTAGGTTTAGGCATAGGTTTACTGAGGTTAAGTTTAGGGTTAGAGTTAGGTTTAGGCATAGCCTAGTTTGTGAAAACGGGCGCCCGCTTTTGAAACCGGGCGCCCGCGGGCGAGGTCGCTTTTGGATTTCGCTGGCTCTCCTCGCTCCGGTTGAATATTAATGAATAATCGCGGCCGTTGCAATTTGCTAATGACATGGTTTCAAATCGCAATTTCGGTTTGAAGCCTTAGTGCATATAACTTTATTTTATAATATGCACATTCAAGAGAAATGCAGTTATTTTATTACACAAAAAAAAACAACGTCTTCCAGAGTCTGGCCACGTGCCAGCCGATACCACCCGGCGTGCCAACGTTGGCACGCGTGCCCATAGGTTGCTGACCCCTGATGTAGGACATACTGTACACAGTGTTGTTGTTGTACACCTGGATCATATCAGTACAGAGTTTATCCAACATGGCAGCCATTCAACATGTAAACTAACACACAATGCCCTTTTTCACAGCTATATTACCATAAAGAATGTTGTTGGAAAGATTGGAGATGACAAACACACAATGTAGTACCAAAACAAAACTGTATTTATATTTGATCAGTAGTTTTAGGAGCCAGGACTTTATGTTTTCACACGGACAATTTAGAACGGCGATTTTATCAATCACATTTCTTATCCATGTTAGAGGGGTTATTCTTAATCTGTACACCTAAACCCCAAAATAATAACAGATCTGCAATTTGTTGGTGCACAATGTTGAGTTTTCATCATCTCAAAAATAACTAGTGATTGAAAATAGCTTGTGTCCTATTGCTGGTTTGATCTCTTCAAATACTGTTTTCATCATCTTAAAAATAACTACTGATTGAAAATAGTCTTGTGGATATGATAATGCTTTCACAGAAGACAGGCTGTGTCCTCTATATCAGAGGTTTTCAACAGGTGGTCCGGGGACCACCAGTGGTCCCTGAGAGGGTTCCAGGTGGTCCCCAGGCTAAATGATGGAAAGTTGGACCCTTGATGGAAACCAAATGGACCCTTGCGGGTCCATTTGGTCTCATGTTTACACTCTCAAGAGTTAAAATATTCATCATCTGAATTTGCCCCATTTAATTAAGAAGTTTATGCTGTTTTGTTGGCAAAATACAGCCTGGAATTGTGGACAAAACCAAAATAATTCTTTAATTTTAGGTCTTTGGTGTGAAAATGTAATCAAATGGTGGTCCGTGGCTCAAATGCTGAATAAATGGTGGTCCCTGGAGTCAAAAAGGTTGAAAACCCCTGCTCTATATGGAATCCGAATGAGTGAAACCGACTGACTGCGTGAGAATGTTAAAATCTACATGCTGAGTCAGCGAAGATGTAACGTCTCATCTCTCCCTGGAAGAGCCTGTACATACACTCCTGCACCACACTGAGGCGCTCCAACACAAACACTAACACTTCAGGCTTCACTGACACCAAATAACACCAAAAACACTCAATAACTCTCTCCCACCATGTCATGTGCTCATTTATCATCAGCTGTAGTTACAGTATATTCACAAAATCTGACAACTTAAAAATAACGGTCTTCTTTGACAGAAGACAGGATGTGGGTTCCATAAGGAATCCAAACGAGTGAAACCAGCCACGGCGACTGACTGACTCAGGGGTTTTCAACAGGTGGTGCGGGGATTCCAGGTGGTCCCCAGGCTAAATGATGGACAGTTGGTAATCAAATGGACCCTTATAGATCTGTAACTCTTGAGAGCGTTAAAATGATGACATCTGAAGGACTTAATTTTCAAGAATCTACACAATTGGAAAATGTGTTATTTTCACCAATGTTTTGCCAGTTATCCTACAATGCTCCGTGGCTACAATGCTGAATAAATGGTAGGCCATGGAATGATAAAGGTTGAAAACCCCTGGACTGACTAAACATGCTGGCTCACAAGAAATAAGGCGTGCGCATCCAATCTTTGGCCCAGGTGCTGGACAAAAAAAGTTCATAGAACAGAAAGAAGGTCCGAGGACCTTATTTCTTAACATGCTGACTCACCCTGAAGCAGACAGCTACGTATCTCTACGTATCTTACCTTTGAAGCATACAGCTACGTATCTCTCGTTGGGGCTCCGTTGTCCCGTCTGGTTGTCGTGTTGGTACAGGGTTCGAACCCCCAGCTGCCCTCCGCCACACTGAGGCAGTGGTACAGAGATGGGGTAACGCACGCTGCCGTCATCCAGCCAGCCGTAGTCACAACGGTTCAAACCCGACCGCCACGCCGAGAACAGGTGACCCGGGAGGGCAAGGACCGCCTGGTGCTTCTGGCACTCCAACCTGGACTCCTCTAGGGTCAGTTTATCCTGGAGAGGAGGGTAGAACACCTCTCCTTTTATGGGAGGAGGACAGAGAGACAGTGTGACAGAGTTAGTTTTATAGGGTAGAACACCTCTCCTTTTAGGGGATGAGAGAGAGAGAGACAGGGTGACAGGTTAGTTTTATAGGGTAGAACACCCCCCTTTTATGGGCATGAGAGAGAGAGAGACAGGGTGACAGGGTTAGTTTTATAGGGTAGAACACCTCCCCTTTTATGGGGAGGAGACAGGGTGACAGGGTTTAGTTTATAGGGTAGAACACCTCTCCTTTTATGGAGATGAGAGAGAGACAGGGTGACAGGGTTAGTTTGTACTACAGACCCACAGCGCGTTGCGTCACTCAGATTGAGACAGCTGTATTTATGAATCGGAGCTGAAAGCTGCAGCCATCATCAATGTATGAAGAGTTGATGACATGGAATATAGATATTAGATATAGTTTGCTGTTGGAGTGAAAAGTGGGACATTATTTAGGCGGAAACCATCCCAACGTTAACTGAAGAAGCTATAATTCCGTGACTGATATCTGTACACCATGTTTTCATTGTGTCGTCTGCCTCACCGTTCAGCTTGTCCACGTAACAATACACGTCGTATTTCTCCGTCGGGTCGCGTTGGCCGTACGTTCGAACTCCTGGCTTGGTCTTCATGTCGCCCTGGCAACCAGCACGGGGCTTCGTGATTGGGTATCTAAAAGAAAAAGAACATTTCAGACATTTTTTAAAATTCCCTTTTACATTTTTCTCGCTCCCACATACCAAAAATAGTCTCTGTTTGAGGCTTTCGGAAATAATGAATTAACAGTACAGTGGATTCACTGGAACATATTTACAATTCATGACAGTGGCAGCTTCCCAGATAGCAAAATCCATTGATTCAACGTTGAATTTTGGTTATCTAACCAAAATTCAACGTGAATCAATGCATTTTGCTATCTGGGTTTGGACAGAAACCATACATGCATGCACGCACGCACGCACGCACACACACACGCACACACACACACACACACACACACACACACACACACACACACACACACACACACACACACACACACACACGCACCACGCACACGCACAGGCACAGGCACACGCACACGCACACACCACACGCACACGCACACACACACCCCTCCCTCCCTACCTAACGGTCTGGTCTGCCAGCCATCCTGCGTCACACTGGTCCAATCCATCCTGAAAGGCTGCGTTGAGCTGCTCTGGTGTAGCGATGGACGCTGCTGCTCTGGAGCAGGCCTGGACCGCCGAGGGGAAGTCCAGGGAGTAACGCTCTGACCAGCGGTAGTGAAACACCACCCCTAGAGGAACCATAGAACATTAATACAGCACACCTAGGAACCATAAAACAATAAACATCATGGAGTAACGCTCTGATGAACGGTAGTGAAACACCACCCCTAGGAACCATAAATACATTAACATCATGGAGTAACGCTCTGACCAGGGTAGTGAAACACCACCCCTAGGAACCATAAATACATTAACATCATGGAGTAACGCTCTGACCAGGGTAGTGAAACACCACCCCTAGGAACCATAAATACATTAACATCATGGAGTAACGCTCTGACCAGCGGTAGTGAAACACCACCCCTAGGAACCATAAATACATTAACATCATGGAGTAACGCTCTGACCAGCGGTAGTGAAACACCACCCCTACAGGAACCATAAATACATTAAACATCATGGAGTAACGCTCTGACCAGCGGTAGTGAAACACCACCCCTATAGGAACCATAAATACATTAACACACTGGAGTAACGCTCTGACCAGCGGTAGTGAAACACCACCCCTAGGAACCATAAATACATTAACATCATGGAGTAACGCTCTGAACAGCGGTAGTGAAACACCACCCCTAGGAACCATAAATACATTAACATCATGGAGTAACGCTCTGACCAGCGGTAGTGAAACACCACCCCTATAGGAACCATAAATACAATAACACATTGGAGTAACGCTCTGACCAGCGGTAGTGAAACACCACCCCTAGAGGAACCATAAATACATTAACACCACCCCTAGGAACCATAAATACATTAACACCACCCCTAGGAACCATAAATACATTAACACCACCCCTAGGAACCATAAATACATTAACACCACCCCTAGAGGAACCATAAATACATTAACACCACCCCTAGGAACCATAAATACATTAACACACTGAAGGAAGTCCATGGTGTAACGCTCATCTCAGCGGTAGTGAAACACCACCCCTAGAACCATAAATACATTAACACACTGGAGTAACGCTCTGACCAGCGGTAGTGAAACACAACGCCTAGAGGAACCATAAATACATTAACACCACCCCTAGAGGAACCATAAATACATTAACACCACCCCTAGGAACCATAAATACATTAACACCACCCCTAGGAACCATAAATACATTAACACCACCCCTAGGAACCATAAATACATTAACACCACCCCTAGGAACCATAAATACAATAAAACATCATGGAGTAACGCTCTGACCAGCGGTAGTGAAACACCACCCCTAGGAACCATAAATACATTAACATCATGGAGTAACGCTCTGACCAGCGGTAGTGAAACACCACCCCTATAGGAACCATAAATACAATAACACACTGGAGTAACGCTCTGACCAGCGGTAGTGAAACACCACCCCTAGAGGAACCATAAATACATTAACACACTGAGTAACGCTCTGACCACGTAGTGAAACACTACACCTAGGAACCATAAATACATTAACACCACCCCTAGAGGAACCATAAATACATTAACACACTGGAGTAACGCTCTGACCACGGTAGTGAAACACTACACCTAGGAACCATAAATACATTAACACCACCCCTAGAGGAACCATAAAATACATTAACACACTGGAGTAACGCTCTGACCAGCGGTAGTGAAACACCACCCTAGGAACCATAAATACATTAATACACCACCCCTAGAGGAACCATAAATACATTAACACCACCTAGGAACCATAAATACATTAACACCACCTAGGAACCATAAATACATTAACACCACCCCTAGAGGAACCATAAATACATTAACATCATGGAGTAACGCTCTGACCAGCGGTAGTGAAACACTACACCTAGAGAACCATAAATACATTAACACCATGGAGTAACGCTCTGACCAGCGGTAGTGAAACACCACCCCTAGAGGAACCATAATACATTAACACCATGGAGTAACGCTCTGACCAGCGGTAGTGAAACACCACCCCTAGAGGAACCATAAATACATTAACATCATGGAGTAACGCTCTGACCAGCGGTAGTGAAACACCACCCCTAGGAACCATAAATACATTAACATCATGGAGTAACGCTCTGACCAGCGGTAGTGAAACACCACCCCTAGGAACCATAAATACATTAACACCACCCCTATGAGGAACCATAAATACATTAACATCATGGAGTAACGCTCTGACCAGGGTAGTGAAACACCACCCCTAGGAACCATAAATACATTAACATCATGGAGTAACGCTCTGACCAGCGGTAGTGAAACACAACGCCTAGAGGAACCATAAATACATTAACATCATGAGTAACGCTCTGACCAGCGTAGTGAAACACCACCCCTAGGAACCATAAATACATTAACATGGTGTAGCGATGGACGCCGCTGCTCTGGAGCAGGCCTGGACCGCTGAGGGGAAGTCCAGGAGTAACGCTCTGACCAGCGGTAGTGAAACACCACCCCTAGGAACCATAAATACATTAATACAACACCTAGGAACCATAAATACATTAACATCATGGAGTAACGCTCTGACCAGCGGTAGTGAAACACCACCCCTAGGAACCATAAATACATTAACACACTGGAGTAACGCTCTGACCAGCGGTAGTGAAACACCACCCCTATAGGAACCATAAATACAATAACACATTGGAGTAACGCTCTGACCAGCGGTAGTGAAACACACCCCTAGAGGAACCATAGAACATAATACACCACACCTAGGAACCATAAATACATTAACACCACCCCTAGGAACCATAAATACATTAACACACTGGAGTAACGCTCTGACCAGCGGTAGTGAAACACCACCCCTATAGGAACCATAAATACAATAACACATTGGAGTAACGCTCTGACCAGCGGTAGTGAAACACCACCCCTACAGGAACCATAGAACATTAATACACCACCTCTAGGAACCATAAATACATTAACACCACCTAGGAACCATAAATACATTAACACCACCTAGGAACCATAAATACATTAACACCACCCCTAGGAACCATAAATACATTAACACCACCTAGGAACCATAAATACATTAACACCACCTAGGAACCATAAATACATTAACACCACCCCTAGGAACCATAAATACATTAACATCATGGAGTAACGCTCTGAACCAGCGGTAGTGAAACACCACCCCTAGAGGAACCATAAATACATTAACACCACCCCTAGGAACCATAAATACATTAACATACTGGAGTAACACTCTGATGAGCGGTAGTGAAACACCACCCCTAGAGGAACCATAAAAACATTAACATCATGGAGTAACGCTCATCAGAGCGGTAGTGAAACACCACCCCTAGGAACCATTAAAACATTAACATCTGAGCAGTAGTGGAACACCACACCTTAGAGGAGAGAGGAACCGGATTAAAACATTACCACACCATGGAGTAACGCTCAACTAAGCGGTAGTGAAACACCACCCCTAGAGGAACCATAAATACATTAATATCATGGAGTAACAGTCTGACCAGCGTAGTGAAACACCACCCCTAGAGGAACCATAAATACATTAAAATATCATGGATAACGCTCTGACCAGCGTAGTGAAACACCACCCCTAGAGGAACCATAAAAACATTAACATCATGGAGTAACGCTCTGATGAGCAGTAGTGAAACACCACATCTAGGAACCATAAATACATTAACACACTTTGGGAGAGGAACCACAAAACATTAACACACATTGGAAAAATAAACGCAAAACATTAACACACAAGATAACAGACAGATAGTGTTTGTTCTGTCTGACTCAACTGTTTGATTTTACTCATAGACGGATCTAGAGATTCTGGGCCCCTGGGCCATCATCAGCCTTCACAAGCATTTTTCTTTGTGGCGCGGTGCACCTTCAATTCAACAGGATTTACAGCATGGGATTGCTTGAAAATAATAAACACCAAAAATAACTAAGCCAAATAAATACAAAATGTATTGAGTGTCCCGGACACTCAAGCTCAGCCCCCCCCCCCCCCCCCCCCCCCCCCAGCTCAGGGACGCTGCACAATAACGCTCGACGTCACACACTCTCTTTATCGCACGTCGCTTTCATTTCTGAAAATGAACTCGAAGGACACGATTTGTCACTCGCCGTCTGTAAGCCCTATAGTCATATTTCAGTCTTATTTTAGTCATTTGAAAGGTTTTAGGTATGTTCAACCTGTGGCGTGCAAACCAAGGTCGGTCCGACCTCTAATCTGTGTGTGTGTGTGTGTGTGTGTGTGTGTGTGTGGTGTGTGTTGTGTGTGTGTGTGTTGTTGTGTGTGTGTGTGTGTGTGTGTGTGCGTGTGCGTGTGGTGTGTGTGCGTGGTGTGTGGTGTGTGTGTGTGCACGGGGAACGACGCTGCACAGGCAGGATGACTGACAAAAGTCTCTTTCATCCACCATAATTCATAATTACAACAGATTACCCAAAAAGGTTCCCATTCTGCAGAATGAAACCTGAACCATCCATCCATCCAGAACCGTACACAAAGGAGTTACGACTTCCTCAGGGGAGAAGTTGTTACAATGTGCAGGAAAACAACTTTGGTTGTCATCCAACCCAGGGCCGGATTCAGCCAGCCCTGCTAGGGTGGGCTGGAAGAATGGCAGCGTGCATGGGCAACTCCAAGGTTTTTCATATGAAGCAGTGTTGTGAGATTACATGTGTATCTCTGTGAGATTACATGTGTATCTCTGTGAGATTACATGTGTATCTCTGTGAGATTACATGTGTATCTCTGTGAGATTACATGTGTATCTCTGTCAGATTACATGTGTATCTCTGTCAGATTACATGTGTATCTCTGTGAGATTACATGTGTATCTGTGAGATTACATGTGTATCTCTGTGAGATTACATGTGTATCTGTGAGATTACATGTATCTCTGTGAGATTACATGTGTATCTCTGTGAGATTACATGTGTATCTGTGAGATTACATGTGTATCTCTGTGAGATTACATGTGTATCTCTGTCAGATTACATGTGTATCTGTGAGATTACATGTGTATCTCTGTCAGATTACATGTGTATCTGTGTGAGATTACATGTATCTATGTGAGATTACATGTGTATCTGTGTGAGATTACATGTATCTCTGTGAGATTACATGTGTATCTCTGTGAGATTACATGTGATCTCTGTCAGATTACATGTGTATCTCTGTGAGATTACATGTGTATCTGTGTGAGATTACATGTGTATCTCTGTCAGATTACATGTGTATCTCTGTGAGATTACATGTGTATCTCTGTGAGATTACATGTGTATCTGTCAGATTACATGTGTATCTGTCAGATTACATGTGTATCTCTGTCAGATTACATGTGTATCTCTGTCAGATTACATGTGTATCTCTGTGAGATTACATGTGTATCTCTGTCAGATTACATGTGTATCTCTGTGAGATTACATGTGTATCTCTGTGAGATTACATGTGTATCTCTGTCAGATTACATGTGTATCTGTGGTAAATATCCCGTCAGTGTTTTGGATGATGTGAATAATAGACAACAGAGAGTTAAATGGATTCTTGTTTGTCTCATAGCAGCGTCTTTATCTGGATCTGATGAACAGAACAGAGAACAGAGAACAGAGAACACAGAACAGAGAACGATGCTGTTCAGGACAGGAGATGGAAACTCTTTAGCCCTGCTGTCTGTCTGTGTGGGGTTTTGGCACGATGCAAGTCCCTGCATGGAGAGTTAATAGTAGTGTTGTAGTCGAGGGCCATTTAAATCGAGACCAAGACAAACCAAGACAACCACGGACTTGATCGAGACAAGATCGAAACGAGACTAGCACATAGAGGGGCCGAGATCAAGACAAGACCAATAGTGGAGCGGGTTAGCAAAACCATTCTGCACTTTTTGAGAAAAGCGTGAAAATTGGTACAACGCATAGCCAAAGACATTTAAAAAATATTTGGATGTGGAGGTATCTTGAATTCCAAGATGGCGGCCCCCAAAATCCAAGATGTCTGCCCATGAAATGTGGTTTTTTCCTTCATAACTTGAAATGCATTGATTTTACACCCCATAGATGTATTGAACGTTAATACAAAGTTGGCCATTAACGGACGACTTGGTACCAAGTACGTGTCTGTATCTCCTACGGTTCTTGAGATACAGCATATAGGTACTTTTCACAGATTGAGGAGAGCAAGACATTTGTAACATTGATTCTTAAGTCAATCAAATGGTCATACAGACATGAAAATTGGTACACACACTCTGCAAACCCCACTATTTCTAAAAGTACTGCATGCCCTGCAAAATTCCAAGATGGCAGCCCCAAAATCCAAGATGTCTGTCCAAAAATGTGGTTTTTTTTCCTTCATAACTCGAAAGACGAAGATCTTAAGCCCCATAGATGTATTGAACGATAATATAAAGTTGGGCATTACGGACATTTTGATACCAAGTACCTGTCTCTATGTACTACGGTTCTTGAGTTACAACATATCCGTATTCATGAGGCACCAAAAGTGTAACATTTTGGCACATTTCACTATTTAACTCAAAGATCCCTTAATCACTTTCAGGAATCATTTTCAGGAAATGACTACATGTATCTGCTATCATAAACCACTTTAAGTTTCCCAATTGATGAAACGGGTAGGGAGTTATTAAACCGATCGTAAAGGGCTGTTTCAGTGCTACATTGCTGCGTATAGTTAGCGAACATAAGCCACCCAGAAATGTCTGTCTGTGCATCTGCCCTTCACAATAAGGGTATATGTGAAGCGGACGCAAGTGTAGCATGTGTCTAGTATAATGGTATAGTATGCTAATAGGCGTAATAGTGTGATATATGCAATAGTGTAATAGGGTTAATAGTGTAATATATGCAATAGCGGTATACTGTAATAGGGTAATATATGTATCAGTGTCATAGTGTAACATGTGTAATAGTGCATTAGGGTAATATGTGTAATAGTGTAATAGGGCAATATGTGTAATAGTGTCATAGTGTAACATGTGTAATAGTGTAATAGGGTAATAGTGTCATAGTGTAACATGTGTAATAGTGTAATAGGGTAATATATGTAATAGTGTCATAGTGTAACATGTGTAATAGTGTAATAGGATAATATGTGTAATAGTGTAATGGGCTAATATGTGTAATAGTGTCAGTGTAATATGTGTAATAGTGTAATAGGATAATATATGTAATAGTGTCATAGGGTAATATGTGTAATAGTGTCATAGTGTAACACGTGTAATAGTGTAATAGGGCGCTATTGTAATAGTGTCATGGTGTAACATGTGTAATAGTGTAATAGGGTAATATGTGTAATAGTGTCTTAATGTAACATGTGTAATAGTGTAATAGGGTAATATATGTAATAGTACCATAGTGTAACATGTGTAAGAGCGTAATAGGGTAATATGTGTAATAGTGTCATAGTGCAACATGTGTAATAGTGCAATATGTGTAATAGTGTCATAGTGTAACATGTGTAATAGGGTAATGGGTTAATATGTGTAATAGTATAATATATGTGCAATAGTGTAATAGGGCAATTACACTATACAGCTATTTTGTATACCACACTCTTACCTTAATGCACATATATTACACTATTACACATATTAACCCATTACCCTATTACACATGTTACACTATGACACTATTACACATATTGTCCTATTACACATGTTGCACTATGACACTATTACACATATTACTCTATTACGCTCTTACACATGTTACACTATGGTACTATATTACCCTATTACACATGTTACATTAAGACACTATTACACATATTACCCTATTACACTATTACACATGTTACACCATGACACTATTACACATAGTGCCCTATTACACTATTACACGTGTTACACTATGACACTATTACACGTGTTACACTATGACACTATTACACATATTATCCTATTACACATATTACACTATGACACTATTACACATATTAGCCTATTACACTATTACACATATTATCCTATTACACTATTACACATGTTACACTATGACACTATTACATATATTACCATATTACACTATTACACATGTTACACTATGACACTATTACACATATTGCCCTATTACACTATTACACATATTACCCTAATGCACTATTACACATGTTACACTATGACACTATTACATATATTACCCTATTACAGTATACCGCTATTGCATATATTACACTATTAGCCCTATTACACTATTGCATATATTACACTATTACGCCTATTAGCATATTATACCATTATACAAGGACACATGCTGCACTTGTGCGTCCGCTTCAGATATACACTTATTGTGAAGGGCAGATGCACAGGCAGACATTTCTGGTGGCTTATGTTCGCTAACTATACGCAGCAAATTTAGCACTGAAACAGCCCTTTACGATCGGTTTAATAACTCCTGACTCCCGTTTCATCAATTGAGAAACTTGAAGTGGTTTATGATAGAGCAGATACATGTAGGTCCATTTCCTGAAAATGATTCCTGAAAGTGATTAAGGGATCTTTGAGTTAAAATAGTGAAATGTGCCAAAATGTTACACTTTTGGTGCCTCATGAATACGGATATGTTGTAACTCAAGAACCGTAGTACATAGAGACATGTACTTGGTATCAAAATGTCCGTAATGCCCCATCTTTATATTAACGTTCAATACATCTATGGGCTTAAGATCTTCGTATTTCGAGTTATGAAAAAAACCACATTTTTGGACAGACATCTTGGATTTGGGGGCTGCCATCTGGAATTTTGCAGGCATGCAGTACTTTTAGAAATAGTGGGGTTTGCAGAGTGTGTGTACCAATTTTCATGTCTGTATGACCATTTGATTGACTTAAGAATCAATGTTACAAATGTCTTGCTCTCCTCAATCTGTGAAAGTACCTATATGCTGTATCTCAAGAACCGTAGGAGATACAGACACGTACTTGGTACCAAATCGTCCGTACTGGCCAACTTTGTATTAACGTTCAATACATTTATGGGCGTAAAATCAATGCATTTCAAGTTATGAAGGAAAAACCACATTTCTGGGCAGACATCTTGGATTTTGGGGCCGCCATCTTGGAATTCAAGATACCTCCACATCCAAATATTTTTTAAATGTCTTGGCTATGCGTGTACCAATTTCACGCTTTTTCTCAAAAAGTGCACAATCTGCCCTAAAAGAGAGCTAAACCGCTCCACTACAAGACCTAGAGGGGCCAGAACAAGACAAGACCAAGACCTAGAGGCCGCGAGACAAGACAAGACCAAGACCAAGACGAGACCACAAGACAATGAAGTGGAGAGCCGCAAGGTTGAGACAAGACCAAGACAAAACAAAGCGAGACAAAAACAAACCGAGACAATGAAAATTTCTCTTGAGACTGGTCTCGAGACGAGACGAGACAATGTCTCAAGAACTACAACACTAGTTAATAGATCCCCGCAGCAATGTGTGTGTTTTCTGTTCACAGAGGTACCCCCCTCACACACACACCACACACACACACACAGAGACACACACACACACACACACACACACACACACACACACACACACACACACAGACACAGACACAACAGACACACACACACACACACACACACACACACACACACACACACACACACACAACACACACACACACACACACACACACACTGAAAACCTTAATCATACAGCACCTGTCAAACTATACCTACCCAGGCAGATGGCTGGGGGCGACATGCATGGCAGACATGCTTTAAATCAGGGGTTTTTCAACCTTTTCATCTCAGGGACCACTATTTATTCAGCATTTGAGCCACGACCACCACTTGAGAACATTTTACCCCCACAGACCCCAAATCTAAAGATTTATTTTGCTTTTGTCCACAATTCCAGGCTGGATTTGGGGAAACAAAACATACATTCCAAAATGGCCAATTCAGATGATGAATATTTTAACTCTTGAGAGTGTAAAAATGAAACCAAATGGACCCGCAAGGTCCATTGGTTGCATGTGATATGCTGGTTGCATGTGATATGTCTGGACTAAAGGAGTTTTCATCTTTAATCTTAGTGTTGGGTCTGTGGGGCTAAAATGTCATCAAATCAGCAGGGCGAAATCCAAAAGCGACCTCGCCCCGCGGGCGCCCGGTTTCAAAAGCGGGCGCCCGTTTCAAAAGCGGCGCCCGTTTCAAAAGCGGGCGCCCGTTTCACAAAAACGCGCCCAGTTTCACAAAAACGGCGCCCAGTTTCACAAAAACGGGCGCCCGGTTTCACAAAAACGGGCGCCCGTTTTCAAAAGCGGGGCCCGTTTTCACAAACTGGCGCCCTTTTCAAAAGGTTATGGTTAGGGTTGGGTTTGGTTTAGGCATAGGTTTACTGAGTTAAGTTTAGGGTTAGAGTTAAGTTTAGGCATAGCCTAGTTCGTGAAAACGGCGCCCGCTTTTGAAAACGGGCGCCCGTTTTTGTGAAACGGCGCCCGTTTTGTGAAACCGGGCGCCCGTTTTTGTGAAAGCGGGCGCCCGAGGTCGCCTTTGGATTTCGCTGGCTCTCCATCAAATGGTGGTCCTCCGTGGCTCAAGTGCTGCATAAATAGTGGGCCCTGGTATGGAAATGTTTGAAACCCACTGGTCTAGGAGGCATGACGTTCACATACCAGCTCTGGCAGAGTGATAATAAAACCAGCCTGTTCTCTATACAAACCTTTATATATGTTTGATATCTGCTGCTCACTTATAGCTCTTATATAAGAGACTGAGTTCATACATCTGTAGCTGCTAAGGGTTGTCTCTGCTTTGCATAAACACAGTGAAGCTTTCTAAGTGTAGGAACCAAATATGACTTGGTATATCACGTATTTCACACTGGGTTGGTGAGGTCAGGGTAGGATTATCCAACAGGCATGTTGGGCCCAGCCTTAGACCAGGGGAGCCCAACCAGTAGATCGGGATCTACCGGTAGATCTCGGCCTGATCACAAGTAGATCTCGGGAGAATGGGGGAAAGAAAAAAAATGGGGGTGGAAAAGAAAAAAAGAGCAATTTTCGTCTGTGTGGTGATGCAGTTGCAATGGCAGTGTTTGTCCATGTCTGTTGTACTTATGTGTAGCTGTTGTAGGCCTATTTATGACAAGTGTCTGTTGTACTTTATGTTTATATGGGCATGAAGTAAAGTGGTAAAACAAAGTAGTGTTGTTGTTATGTGAAGTTACTGCAGGCTGGCAACGATGCATGTGTTTGAAAGGTTGATATTGGACTGGTAGATCCCGAGGGTTGGCTGCTGAAAAGTAATCTTGGGTCAAAAAAGGTTGGGCACCCTGAGTAGACTATATAAACAATAGACAGGACATCCTGAGCAAACCTTGAGGTGAAATGGACATCATAGTGGCCAAAGTTGAGAATGCAGTTTGGAGCTCAGTGGACCAGAAACATGAACGTACGATAGGCTCCGCCCACTCCAGAAACCTACAGCGCTCTACGCACACACAACACACAGCGCTAGTGCAGGATGCGCGTGTTCATGTTCTCGGCCCATTTTCCCAGAATGCACTCTGGTATTTCCTCTCAAATAGGAGTGAAATCGCCTCATGCGCTGGGTGAGCAACTTAACAGTTTTCTTGCCGTTGAAATAGATCTACGTCTCCCGTTATCATTATGAAATGCAGTAACGATTGATGCCGCTGCCGTTGAGCTACGACTTTGATCGTTACTTACCGCGCCGGTAAGTTAACAGCGCTGCACGCTGCTAACAGCAGCGTGCAGCGACCGCATATTCCATTGACAGACCATAATAAGAGACCGACCAAACCGAAACCGAAGTGTGTGTCGCCAACTAACTTGTCCGTGGGGAAACATGGACCGAAATATGAAATATGACTTTTAGATGAAAATCGCTGCACTGGCTACCTCAAAAAATATGAAAAAGGCTGGAACTCTGGGTTTAATGTAAGTGGATGAGAAAAGAGGAACTCACTAAGAGGCTCAAGCCAGCCCCCCAAAAAAATGGGCAGCAGGTATAAAATGTCACACAGTGCCCTTGTCACTGATATTCATTTGTGTCAATAAAACAACCCCAAAGTCTAACCATCATGATACGGTACATTACTGCAAGTCTTTAAACATTTTGTATTCATTTGGCTTAGTTATTTTCGGTGTTTATTATTTTCAAGCGATCCCATGCTGTAAATCCTCCTGCTGAAATGTGGCAGGATGCATTGTGGTGCGTGTGTGTGCGTGTGTGTGTGTGTTGTGTGTTGTGTGCGTGTCTGTGTGTATGTACGTGCATGTGTGCATGTGTCAGACTCTCACCATCACATTAACTAACTGTTCCCTGCGTATCCTCCATGCCATGCATCACCTCACACGGTAGAATCCAGCGTCACTGGCTCTGAGAGAGACCATCAGGAGAGAGGCAACCCTGGACGGGGGCCCAGGGGTCTCAGGGGGTCCCCCAGCACCCCCGTGGTCCCCACGTGCCTGGACAGACACCCTGCCCATGTACCCAGCGCCCACCTTCACCACGCCACCCTGAGACACCTATACAGAAATATATGGAATACAAGCAGGGCGGATGTAAGATTTCACAATCAGGGGGGGTGGGGGGGAAGAGGAAATGGTATGGGAGCGGCTTCTATCACCCGAAAGCCGCAGTGCCGCACCCAAACCATTTTCATTCCAGACTTTTATTAGTCAAGTAAAGCATCAATAATAACATCAGTTGTTGTTGAAGTTGCAACAGACACGCAGCATGCATAAAGCTAAAGGTCTGACTCAGAGAGTTTTCTGTTTTCAGTGATGAAATGCTGTTGGTTTAGTGGTGACACAGCTGTAGTTAGTTAGTAGCAGTAGTAGTGTTTCACATCATTTTAAATAGAAGCACTTTAATTTGTAATATCTTGGGTTGTTTTGCATGCCATCGTGTTTGGTGGGGCAGTCTGGGCATTTAGGGGGGCATTGCCCCCCCTCAAGCCCATGCCTAGATCCACCCCTGAATAGAAGGGGTCAACCTGGGACTAATTGATAAAAAATCTAACTCAGTTGAATTTGTATGTTCATTATATCCTGAATAACAGACAAAAGTTTCCTGGAATTGTCTGAGGGGAAAGCTTTGAAAAATGACCTTTTTTGAAAAATGACCCTTTAAAGTAAATCTTTTCTTTTAAAGTAAATCTTTCATTATCCTTTAAGTAGTAGAAAATGGGTGGTAATCCCCTTTAAAGCACAATACAATTTAGAAAATATTTGCCTTAAAGAGGGGGTGCAGTGATTTTTGTATTTTTTCCAATTTTGTACATGTTTAAGAGGTGACAGTATGTAAATAGACCCCTTGGTGTGTTTTTATGTGCAATGATGTCTTCCCTTTGTATTTAGGGTTTCTTCCTGGGGGCTGAACCTTTCCAGTTAAACGTGCCAATGGAAAAAACTTCAATATAGTGACATCACATGCTCAGCCCCTCCCCTAACTCCTCCCCCTTTATCATACAACTAAAGCTGTGGGCGTGGCTTCAGTTCAGGTGGATCTCCACCCATCACCACCCACCAGGCAAACCAGGCATACTTAATGAACTGGTAGGGTGGAATCATAAAAATGACAGTTTAACAAACACTGTACACTTTTTGGGGAAAAAATCTTACTTTTCAATAACATTAATACCTCATTATCATGTTTTAGGGTAGAAAAAATCATGGCATCCATCTTTAAATACATGTCACTGGTGTCAGTTATTTCCAGGTGAAATGCCATTTATTCCTGGACTCACCAGAACTGTTCGCTCTGTGTCTCCTTCCAGACGCGTCCACTTGATCCTCAGCTGGTCCTCGGGGTTCTGGGTGGTCCCTGGAGGCAGCAGGGGGTCCCCGGGAGGCGCTGACATGGAGTAGAGACATGGCAGCAGTACGCTGCCTGACAGAGAGCCGCTGACAGACTGGCTGCTGCCTGGGAACGATCCATGTTTAGATGCACCTGCTGCTGATGAGATAGATGATGGAGAAAGACAAGATTAGGCAGGTATAATCATAGATATATATATATACAGTATATAAAGCTAGACCATCTTGTGAGAGGACTCAATACAGTATGCTCTATGGTAGCACAAACAATTTACAGATACAGATTTACAAACGGATTGCATTATTATGAACGTTATCAACATGGCTATCATTTTTGCTAAATTTTATTTTTCTAAAAACATCATATAACGGCTCTATGTATGCGGGCGTCTCTGACCTTTACAACAAACCAATCCGTTTGAAAATCGCTTGAAAAATAAGTGAGTTATGGTCATTTAAAAAGTATATGCTCATAGACACTATGTTATGCTCTCCTCTCAAAATTTGGTTCACATTTGTACAATCTCAGAAAAAAGGAAACTCATTAACACGGTGAAACACATCTTGATGATGTCATCAAGATGTAAAGCAGGGGTTGACACTAAGGTCTCCGAGGTTCTACTTGCCCTCAGGTCATGGTCACTTGCCCCCCAAAAATATATTGTAAATTTTGCATTTAAGTTTACTTCCTACTTGGGTGCTTTCCGTGAGAGGGTTCCAGGTGGTCCCCAGCTAAGTTGGTTAACCAGATGTAACGCTTGAGAACGCAAAAATGAAACCAAATGGACCCGCAAGGGTCCATTTGGTTTTATTTTTGCACTCTCAAGAGTTAAAATTCATCATCTTGATTATATTAGCCCATAGTGGTCACAGACCCAGTGGTCCCTGACCCCAGCAAAATGATAGTTTGGAACCAAATGGACCTGGGAGAGAGATAGGTAGAGATAGCTAGAAAGCAGGGAAAGACACAAAGGCAGAGTGCAATGACTGCCTTCAAGACAAATTTATCTTGTGTTGTGTTATAGTGCACTAAGTTGCACACTTGCCCGATCGGGCAACCAGGTAGCAGTCTTCACTTGCCCCACCATTTTTTTTTACTTGCCCCGGGCAAGCGGGCAAGTGTTAGTGTCAAGCCCTGTACAGTATTTCACCATACTAATGATTTTTTTCGGACCTCCATTTCTAGGAAACACAGAATGGGGGGAACCTTTTTTTAGTATCTCTAAATGCTCTGGAGGAAGAGGTTTGACCTGAGTGTTTGTAGAGGAATAGATTACCTCTAATGTGTTTTGGACATAAACTCACAAAACATTGCAGTCGTACGGAAAGCTTGAAGTGTCCTCTTTCTATCAGCAATTTGTTTTTCCACCATAGAAACGTTATGAGCTACAACTTTCTGTCATGATTGTTTTTCCCAGAGTTTGGAAGCGTTTGTTGTTAATTACGCAACGTCCTGCTGGCTGCCTGCTGCGTTGTGTGTCGTTTAGAAACAGGTGGAACGCATCAGGGAGCGTTGAGTGACTTCCAGACTCCATGATGCTCAGCAGGGGCGGATCTAGGCCTGGGCATAGGGGGGCAATGCCCCCCTAAATATCCAGTCTGCCCCACCAAACACGATGATATTTCAAAGTGCTATTTAAAATGATGTGAACCACTACTACTGCTACTAACTAACTACAGCTGTGTCACCACTAAACCAACAGCATTTCATCATTGAAAACAGAAAACTCTCTGAGTCAGACCTTTAGCTTTATGCATGCTGCGTGTCTGTTGCAACTTCAACAACAACTGATGTTATTATTGATGCTATACTTGGCTAATAAAAGTCGTGGAACTGAAAATGGTATGGGTGCGGCTTCATCACCCGTGTCGCTTCGTGCCACGGGCGATGAAGCCGCACCCATACCATTTCTCCCCCCCCCCCCCCCCCCCCCCCCCCCCCCCCCAAATTGGGAAACGTACATCCGCCCCTGATGCTCATTCGGTATCTCAAGAGTTAAATTATATTTAAACGTCTGAATTACTTACCTTGCAAGAATGTACACATTTAAAATATGTTAGTGTTATATTGACCAAAGTTTTGACAGTTTATCTCCTAAATTGTGAACAAAAACTTGAAAATTCTTAGTTTCGCGTCCGGTAGACTAAACTCAACATCCAATGGTGGTCCTCCGTGGCAAAAAAATGCAGAAAAAAATAGTGGGCCCTTTTCATGGCTGGTATGAAAAATGTTGAAAACCTCTAGGGTAAAATCCAGTGAACATGGGGCTTACATTGCAGAGTCGAGGTGGTCCACACAGCACACAGCAGCAGCCACAGTAGGTGGTCCCTGGACGCACGCATCTCCACACGAAGCTGGAAATACAGCAACGACAGAATAATGAAATATAAGAGATAACAGAGTGTTATTATACCACTTATTACATGGATTATTACTGTACCAGGGCCGGATCTAGAGGTTGGGCAGGGGTGGGCAGAGCCCACCCAATGAATGGTAATATCAGTGGTTTTCAACCCAGTGGTCTGGGGACCACCAGTGGTCCTTGAGAGGGTTCCAGGTGGTCCCCAGGCTAAATGGTGGAAAGTTGGTTAACCAGATGTAACTCTTTGAGAATGTAAACATGAAACCAAATGGACCCTTGCGGTCCATTTGGTTTCTTTTTTACACTCTCAAGAGTTAAAA
Organism: Benthosema pterotum; assembly: GCA_039105355.1. Taxonomy (NCBI): domain Eukaryota; kingdom Metazoa; phylum Chordata; class Actinopteri; order Myctophiformes; family Myctophidae; genus Benthosema; species Benthosema pterotum. The sequence continues at coordinate 48,468,485 of CM076985.1, forward strand.
TATTCATCATGTGAATTATCCCAAGTCTACACAACTAGAGAATGTAAAATATTAAGGGCTGTTTCAGCCTGAAAGAGGGACAAACTGGAGTTTGAAATACATTGTTTTCAACGATGGTGGTGCAAATAAGAGCTGTGTAAACATCTGTTTTAAAGCGTTGCACAGTGACAACTAAAGTGTAGTGTGACGACTGTAATGTCTAGGCCAGGGGTTTTCAACAGGTGGTCCGGGGACCACCAGTGGTCCCTGAGAGGGTTCCAGGTGGTCCCCAGCTAAGTTGTAGCTGATGTAACTCTTGAGAGTGTAAAAATGAAACCAAATGGACCCTTGCGGGTTAAAATATTCATCATCTGAATTTTGGAATGTATGTTTTGCTTGTTTGGTTTCCCCAAATCCAGCCTGGAATTGTTGACAAAAGCAAAATAAATCTTTAGTTTTGGGGTCTGTGGGGCTAAAATATCCTCAAATGGTGGACCGTGGCTCAAATCGTGAATAAATGGTGGTCCCTGGGATGAAAAAGGTTGAAAACCCCTGGTCTAGGCTGTAGGCCTACTACAGAAGGATCTAAAATAAAGGGATTCATAATCAAAAATGAATAACATAAGATTAATAACGTAAAACGTTGAAAATTGGGTGGAAGGGTCAACCAAAGGACTAGATTCCTGGACAGGATCTCCTCATTGGTCAACAAAGACACTCTGAAGACCATAACTGGAGCCCTGGTACAAGGTTTCTTTGACTATGCCTGCACCTCTTGGTACCACAGCACCTCAAAAACCTTGAAAACAAGGCTACAGACCTCCCAAAACAAACTGGTCTCACCCCGAACCCACCTCACCCCTGCCCACTTTGACAGTCTGGGTTGGCTTAGGGTTGACGACAGAGTACAACATCTCACAATGGGTTTGGTCCACAAGATACGATACTCCAAATACTTCCTTAATGTCAATGAGGTCCACTCCCACAACACCAGAGGGAGTGCCACCAACCATGTTCAACCCAGATTTGGCACAAACAAGGGTCTTAATTCCTTCCGCTCATATGCCACCAAAATGTGGAACGCCCTACCAACAGCCAGGTAGGCTGGATACGAAGAGGATACGAATGTGAACCAAATGGACCCTAGCGGGTCCATTTGGTTCACATTTGTACCCTCTCAGGAAAAAGGGGTCTGAAAGAAAAAATCATTAACATCGTGAAATACATCTTGATGATGTCATCAGATGTATTTCACCATGTTAATGATTTTTTTCAGACCTCCATTTTTAGGAAATACAGAATTGGGGAAACTTTTTTTATTATCATGTCCACACAACATCTCTAAGGTATATTAATGTCATATTAACAATGTTGAAAATGGGTGGAGTTCCCCTTTAAGAGTTCACAAACATGTAATCATGCCTATTAAAGTGCTGATTCTTTATTTTCTAACGTAAACTAAAGTACATCACACACCAGAGCATTATTAGAAGAGTAATAATCTAATCTTACATTGAAGCATCACCATCACCAAGCTTAAATTTTTTTTCGAACTATTACAGGGGTTTTGTCGAACTATATTACAGGGGTTTTCAACAGGTGGTCCGGGGACCACCAGTGGTCCCTGAGAGGGTTCCAGGTGGTCCCCAGCTAAGTTGGTTAACCAGATGTAACTCTTGAGAACGTAAAAATGAAACCAAATGGACCCTGACGGGTCCATTTGGTTTCATTTTTACACTCTCAAGAGTTAAAATATCCATCACCTGAATTAGCCATTTTGGAATGTATGTTTGACTGTTTTGTTTCCCAAATCCAGCCTGGAATTGTGGACAAAAGCAAAATAAATCTTTAGATTTTGGGGTCTGTGGGGCTAAAATATCCTCAAACGGTGGTCCGTGGCTCAAATCCTGAATAAGTGGTGGCCCCTGAGATGAAAAAGGTTGAAAACCACTGAACTATTACGTTAATTTG
>CM076985.1:48475434-48508269 GCA_039105355.1 Benthosema pterotum
TATATTGTTGTTTCTAAGTGATAATCCATAGCTACTCTCACTGATATTGAACCACGGCAACAACAAAACAAAACAAAACAAAACAACATGTTGGCACATCAAACTGTTCACTAAAGTTCCAGAGTGTGACTGATCGATTGCTCCCTGTGGATGATTCTGATTGGCCAACAGCATTGAAACCAAAGTCACACCAGAAAGGGCAACGGTAACAACGGATAATTATTACTGGTGCTGCTTCCAAAATACAGCCGATGTACAAACTCACAGCAACACACTGCGCACTGCAGCGAGAAGCTGTGAGTCTGGGAATATACTGTACGCAGCACTGGTGACTGACTGAGTGAACAAACAGCAAACATTAAGGCTCTCTGATACACCTAGCAATGTTTAGATCAACATCAACAAGCAACGTCAATAGAAAATGATCAACTCAACCGTCCGTTAGCGCCCTCGACTGGTCAACATTTCAGAATCCTCCAATCACAGCCCTCCTTGGTGTCATGTGATCCTTTCTCCTAGACTCCCACAGATAAACCTTTCTGAAACCAACATTTTTTTTTTACCATTAACAGTGAAACAAGTTGATGACACCATCAAGTTGTGTTTTACTATGTTAATGATTTTTGATTTATGACCTTTTTTCCTGAGAGTGTACAAACGTGAACCAAACGGACCCTAGCGGGTCCATTTGGTTCACGTTTGTACCAATGCGCACAGCTTTTTGTACTACAGAATACCTGCACTAGTGTAACTTTCACTGCATACAATTAGGTTCTGTTATAGTTTAACTTAGCACTTTAGTCCCTTATCTGTTGCACTGCTGTTAGTTGTTGCTTTACTGTTTGTCTATATTGTTTTTAGTGCACTGTGGATGAGAAATAAACCAGTTTATTGCGGTAAACATGGTTAACGCCATGACGTTGTAGATAGACGCTACGTCAAAGTCTAGGTTCTGCCGCAGTAGGAACGAATGCTGCGGCACGCAGGTATAGCAGGGGCTTTCAACAGGTGGTCCGGGGACCACCTGTTGTCCCCGAGAGGGTTCCAGGTGGTCCCCAGGAACGTTGGTTAACCAGATGTAACTCTTTGAGAGTGTAAACATGAAACCAAATGGACCCTTGCGGGTCCATTTGGTTTCATGTTTACGCTCTCAAAGAGTTAAAATATTCATCATGTGAATTATCCCAAGTCTACATAACTAGAGAATGTAGAAGATTAACAGTTTTCGTGCCGTGGAAATAGATCTACGTCTCCCGTTATCATTATGATTTACAGTAACGATTGATGCCGCTGCCGTTGAGCTACGCCTTTGATCGTTACTTACCGGCGTCGGTTTGATACGATCCCCATGCTAACAGCAGCGTGCAGCGACCGCATATTCCATTGATAGACCATAATAAGGGACGGACCAAACCGGAACCGGAAGTGTGTGTCCGCCAACTAACTTGTCCGTGGGGAAACATGGACCGAAATATGAAATATGACTTTTAGATGAAAATCGCTGGCACTGGCTACCTCAAAAAATATGAAAAAGGGCTGGCACTGGGAGTGTTAATGGTCATTTTGATCTGTATGTTTGACTGTTTTGTTTCCCCAAATCCAGCCTGGATGGAATTGTGGACAAAACCACTCCACTCCACTTGTGTGACAAATAAAAAACCTTGAATCTGACGACTGAATCGTTTACTTCTTACACTAGACAGTGAGATCAATTTTGCGACAGCGGCAGGCGTAAATACATACAGAGGACATACGGTAACGTATGTACATCTTTCGTGGCAGGTGGACGGTTGCAGCAGTTTTTAGAAATGTCATGTAAAACCAATGTCTACTAAACCTAACCCCTAACCCTTAAAATGAACCCTGGCTAAGGACCCTGTCTGGGTCTTCTTCAGGTCTTGGACCTGAACCAGGACTCGAAGAAGACCCAGACAGGGTCCAAACGTTGTTTCCTCCTCAATAAAGTTGCCGGGAGCTACTACACGGCAGGGGCGGATTGGCCATCTGGAGTACAGGGAGTTTTCCCGGTGGCCTGCGCCACCTAGTGGCCTGGACATTTTTTTTTTTTTTTTTAAGTCCAGGGCAGGCCACTAGGGTGCCAGGCCCAGGCCAGGCAAACTAGTGTTTCTATCCTTCAAAAAAGAAAAGGTGTCCTACACCAGAGCCTTCAAGTAGGAGAGTTGCCATATTCCCGTTCACTCCTGTGCGCCAGGGCACTGCCTCGCGCTGCTGGAGGCAGTGTTGGCAACTGCCAAAATGCACTATAGAGGCACTTCCAAAATGCACTAGAATGTGCTAGATGCTCGCCTGGAACATACAGATCAAAATGACCATTAATCTTCTACATTCTCTAGTGGTGTAGACTAAGTTGGGATAATTCACATGATGAATATTTTAACTCTTGAGGGATTTTCACGTTCTCAAAGAGTTACATCTGGTTAACCAGCTTTTTTTTTTCATCACCTGTTTTTGTTCAGCACCCGTAAGTTTTATTAGAGATGTGCGTACTCCAGAGAGAGGGGTGACCACAGAGGAGGGACGTCTCAACTCGTCAGCGCGACGCGACACAACGCAACGCGGTGCGACACAACGCAACGCGGTGCGTCACAACGCAACGCGGTGCGACACAACGCAACGCAACGCGGTGCGACACAACGCAACGCGGTGCGTCACAACGCAACGCGGTGCGACACAACGCAACGCGGTGCGACACAACGCAACGCGGTGCGACACAACGCAACGCGGTGCGACACAACGCAACGCGGTGCGACACAACGCAACGCGGTGCGACACAACGCAACGCGGTGCGACACAACGCAACGCGGTGCGACACAACGCAACGCGGTGCGACACAACGCAACGCGGTGCGACACAACGCAACGCGGTGCGACACAACGCAACGCGGTGCGACACAACGCAACGCGGTGCGACACAACGCAACGCGGTGCGACACAACGCAACGCGGTGCGACACAACGCAACGCGGTGCGACACAACGCAACGCGGTGCGACACAACGCAACGCGGTGCGACACAACGCAACGCGGTGCGACACAACGCACCGCTGCGTCGTGTCATCAGAACTCATCAAACAGGGCGTCGGCCTCGGGGGCTGGGCTTGATGCTGCTGCTGCTGCTATTGGCTGTGACACCGTGGAGACAGGAAGTGACGACGCTCGCTGCTGATTGGCTGCAGATGTCGCTGAGCTGCTGCTGGCAACCTGGGGAGAGTCCCGCCTGTGAGAGAGAGAGAGAGAGAGAGAGAGAGAGAGAGAGAGAGAGAGAGAGAGAGAGACAGAGAGGGAGAGAGAGAGAGAGAGAGAGAGAGAGAGAGAGAGAGAGAGAGAGAGAGAGAGGGTTAGAGAAATAGTTGCAAAGCGACAGTAATATTAACATAGAGTTAGAGAATTGTCAAGAGCGTGTGAGAGAGACAGAGAGAGAGAGTTTAGATGGAATTGTAAAGAGAAAGATAAAACAAGAGAGAATTGGAGAGAGAAATACAGACAGACAGACAGACAGACAGACAGACAGACAGAATTATAGAGTGAGACAGATAAACAGAATATGACAGAATTACAGAGAGAGAGAGAGAGTTGTAGAGACATAAGAGAGAAAAGAGAGGTGGGGGTGTGTACGTGTGTGTGTTGGGGGGGATGCGTGTGTGTGTGTGTGCGTGCGTGTGTGTGTGTGTGTGTGTGTGCGTGTGTGCGTGCGTGTGTGTGTGTGCGTGTGTGTGTGTGTGCGTGCGTGTGTGTGTGTGTGCGTGTGTGTGTGTGTGCGTGCGTGTGTGTGCGTGCGTGCGTGCGTGTGTGTGTGCGCACGTGTGCATGTCAGGGGTTGTAAGGGACTAATGAGCAGCGTTTACAGCCTTTCAGCTTTTCCTTGTGAGAGACAGGAAGTAGAATCATGTGGCGAACAGAACTGGAGACTGGAAACACATGCTGCTGCTTTATGGTGTGTGTGTGTGTGTGTGTGTGTGTGTGTGTGTGTGTGTGTGTGTGTGTGTGTGTGCGTGTGTGTGCGTGTGTGTGTGTGTGTGTGTGTGTGTGTGTGTGTGCGTGTGTGCGTGTGTGCGTGTGTGCGTGTGTGTGTGTGTGTGTGTGTGTGTGTGTGTGTGTCTGTGTGTGTGTGTGTGTGTGTGTGTGTGTGTGTGTGTGTGTGTGTGTGTGTGTGTGTGTGTGTCTGTGTGTGTGTGTGTGTGTCTGTGTGTGTGTGTGTGTGTGTGTGTGTGTGTGTGTGTGTGTGTGTGTGTGTGTGTGTGTGCGTGTGTGTCTGTGTGCGTGTGTGTGTGTGTGTGCGTGTGTGTGTGTGTGTGTGTGCATGTGCGTGTGCGTGTGTGTGTGTGTGTGTGTGTGTGTATTGTGCAATCGTGTCCTGCTCTAACATGACATGGTGTTTATGATTATACAGCCTGTTCACACATATTCACACTCAGTGAAGAATTCTGTCAAAGGGAGTGAAGCACAGAGAACGCAACACGATGCGTCGCGTCTAAGGCTGTATACCGAAGCTCGGGATTCGAACCACTCGCTCGCTAAGGTCGCCACGCCAACGGATATTAACGATCCCGAACCATTCGTATTTATTTATTTATTTATTTATTTTCCTCTTATCTAGAAGAAGATCTGCGACATTGAGGGGTCAGAAACCCGCTGTGAAAGCGCTGTTACTGGACGTTGAAAATGCATTGTTTTCACTGAAGGTGTCCCATTCTCAATAGAAGTCTATGTAGGCGATCCGCCATTAGACTGGCAGCATGCGTTTTTTTTTTTTTTTTTTTTAATTAGAAGCGAAGGTTCTCGAAGTTCACTCGGAAATTCCTGACGAAGCTCGAACCCCAAAATCAGGCCTACTATACAACACTAGTTGTGTCTATTGTAAACGTCCCGGGCCCTGGTTAATGGTTAATGCATGTTCTGTGGAATTCCACACTGGTTTCACACTGGTTTCACACTGGTTTCAACACTAGTTTTGACACTAGTTTTCACACTGGTTTCACACTGGTTTTGACACTAGTTTTGACACTGGTTTCACACTGGTTTCACACTGGTTTCAACACTAGTTTTCACACTGGTTTCACACTGGTTTTAACGCTGGTTTTAACAATGGTTTTAACACTACAGTAGTTTTGACACTAGTTTTCACACTGGTTTTACACTAGTTTTCACACTGGTTTCACACTGGTTTTAACACTGGTTTTAACACTAGTTTTCACACTGGTTTTACACTGGTTTTAACACTAGTTTTCACACTGGTTTCACACTGGTTTTAACACTAGTTTTCACACTGGTTTCACACTGGTTTCCACACTGGTTTTAACACTGGTTTCAACACTAGTTTTCACACTGGTTTTCACACTGGTTTCACACTGGTTTCACACTGGTTTTCACACTAGTTTTCACACTGGTTTCACACTGGTTTTAACGCTGGTTTTAACAATGGTTTTAACACTACAGTAGTTTTGACACTAGTTTTCACACTGGTTTTAACACTAGTTTTAACACTAATTTTCACACTGGTTTTACACTGGTTTTAACACTAGTTTTCACACTGGTTTTCACACTGGTTTTAGCACTAGTTTTCACACTAGTTTCCAACAGAGCAGATCAGCACATGGAGGTAAAGTGAACTGAGGACACAGAGTTAGATGGTAGAAGATAAAAGCATCCTGATCCTTCATGCAGACCAACGCTGCTAAAAGGAACTTTCCCTGCACATATGGCAGCAGTTCACCATAAAGTGCTGTAGTGGGGGACCACCCCCAAGGGTTCTATAAAGTGCTGTAGCGGGGGACCACCCCCAAGGGTTCTATGAGAGAGAGAGAGAGAGAGAGAGAGAGAGAGAGAGAGAGAGAGAGAGAGAGAGAGAGAGAGAGAGAGAGAGAGAGAGAGAGAGAGAGAGAGAGAGAGAGGGGGGTCCCTGGACAGCTGGAACCTTATGGGTCTGGAACTGTACAAGAGCAGGTTGGTCCAATGATCTGTGCACTGCAAAAACAGAAAATCAAGCTTAGTTCTAGTAAATAATAGTTTAACATCTGAAAACAACATCCACCATCTATTCCTACAACATATAGGCAGTGTTGCCAAAAATCCAAAATGCACTAGTGGCACTTCCAAATGCACTAGAATGCGCTAGCTGCTTGCCTGGAAGGGAATATGACCATTAAATGAACATTAATCTTCTACATTCTCTAGTTGTGTAGACTTGGGATAATTCACATGATGAATATTTTAACTCTTGAGAGCGTAAAAATGAAAATGGTTTCATTTTTACACCCTCAAAGAGTTACTTACATCTGGTTAACCAGCTGTCCATCATTTAGCCAGGGGACCACTGGTTGAAAACCACTGTCATAGGAGGAAATATGGTGAAAAATGAGGGTTTTATCTCTGGCGCCTGTCAATCAATTTCACCCCAACTCACCAGCCAAAAAGCAATAGATTTTCCGCCAGGAGTTTTTCACTAATTTTGGCGCTAGAGGGGTCTGAAAAAGCGCTAAATATAGCGACAAATGCGCCAAGTTGGCAACACTGGAGGAACTGGCTGGAAAATTGAATATATTTGAACTACCTAACTAACTGACTAACTACCTAACTACCTACCTACCTACCTACCTACCTACCTACCTACCTACCTACCTACCTACCTACCTACCTACCTACCTACCTACCTACCTACCTACCTACCTACCTACCTAACTAACTAACTAACTAACTAACTAACTAGTGCATGGCAGCAGTAAGTGTCATCGCTCCACTAACTAGCTACCTATCTAACTAACTAACTAACTAACTAACTAACTCGTGCAGGGGTTTTCAACAGGTGGTCTGGGGACCACCAGTGGTCCTTGAGAGGGTTCCAGGTGGTCCCCAGCTAAGTTGGTTAACCAAATGTAACTCTTGAGTTAAAATATACATCATGCAAATTAGTCCAAATCTACACAACTAGAGAATTAATGCCCATTACGTCCATACTCGCCTAGAATAGGCAAAAATCTGTGCATATTCTCTTACAATAAATCTGTGCATATTCGTCTTTCCACTGAAAATGGCGGAGCGGTGCCGTCTCTGTCGACCATGAGCATTGTTAAGCTCCACTGAGCGAGGTGCTAGTCGAGTGAATCGCTGCGCTGAGCATTGCGATGGTCAGCAGAGCCGACTCAGCCACGTCTAAGTTGCGTTGTGTTAGGGACAGAATAGTAAATATTATAAAACCTAAACTGCCCCAACCCCAACTAGACACTTCTGGTTTGTGGAAAAACACGGCCAAGTGCATATTCACGGATTTTTACTTTAACTGGCAGTGTACGCACGCAATTCGTAGGTGGCATTCTGTGTATACTTTAGGCTACTACTATCTGTGAGACTGCACTGGTTCATTATAATGCAGTTGGTTCACAAGTAGAATTTACAACATTTGGCCGACGGTCAGCGTATACGTATAAGAGAGTGAAACGGGACTAGGCAGGGGAAGTGTGCCGTGGCGTTAGCACTAATAAACAAACCAAAGTGACACAGGGTCAACAGTGCTATTAGTGCGAGACCAGTGTGAATAAACAGTGAAGTCAGGGGCGGATCTAGCCATGGGCATGGAGGGGGGGGGGGGGGGGGGGGGGGCAATGCTGCCCTGAATGCCCTGACTGCCCTGACTGCCCCACCACCAAACCCAAGATATTTCAAATTAAAGTGCTTCTATTTAAAATGATGTGAAACACTACTACTGCTACTAACTAACTACAGCTGTGTCACCACTAAACCAACAGCATTTCATCATTGAAAACAGAAAACTCTCTGAGTCAGACCTTTAGCTTTATGCATGCTGCGTGTCTGTTGCAACTTCAACAACAACTGATGTTATTATTGATGCTTTACTTGACTAATAAAAGTCCTGGAACTGAAAATGCTATGGGAGCGACTTCATCGCCCGTGGCGCAAAGCGACACGGGCGATGAAGTCGCCCCCCATGCCATTTTCTCCTGCCCACCGAATTGGTAAATGTTACATCCGCCCCTGAGTGAAGTAGGGGTGATAATGCGGGTCGTCCAGCACAGGTGAACATTAACTCAAAGCATCTGTACAAACAAACTGATTCTGTCTAAACAACATTCTTTAGTGTTTGTGGTCGAGAGAAATAATAAATCTCAAGTGACTACACACCAGCACACCCAATAGACCTGTGGTTTTAACCTTTTTGACACCAGGGACCACTATTTATTCAGCATTTGAGCCATGGACCACCATTTGATTACATTTTCACACCAAAGACCTAAAATTAAAGAATTCTTTCGATTTTGTCCACAATTCCAGGCTGTATTTTGCCAACGAAACAGCGTAGACTTCTTAATTAAGTGGTGCTAATTCAAATGAAACCAAATGGACCCGCAAGAATCCATTTGGTTTCATGTTTACACTCTCAAGAGTTACATCTGGTTAACCAACTTTCCATCATTTAGCCTGGGGACCACCTGGAACCCTCTCAAGGACCACTGGTAGTCCCCGGACCACCTGTTGAAAACCTTTTTGACACCTGTTTTCAACCTTTTTGACACCAGGGACCACTATTTACTTAATTTGAGCCACGCGACCACCACTGCAAAGAATTCTGAACTAAGCAAGTCTTGTAATCGTAGATCTAGAATTAAAGTATGATTGCTCTTGTTTTAAGAAAGATATACTATCCAAGAGGAAATTGTATTTCTAATTACAAGAATTCTTACCCAGTACAATTCACTGACCCCATGGAAAGATTATTTTGCTTGTTTCTAGTATTATTATTATTATTTTTTTTTTTTTCAGTGCATTTTAGCCCCACAGACCCCAAAAGATTTCTTTTGGTTTTCTCCACAATTCCAGGCTGGATTTTATGGAAACCAAACAGTCCAACATACAGATCAAAATGACCATTAACCCACCCGCTGCTGCAAGAAAGGGGGACAGTAAGTGTCACTGCCAGAAATACCTGACTTTTAGACAATTATGGAAAAATCTATGGTGGGCCGTTCGAGACAAGGAATACCTTAAAAAATCCTCCATCTCTTTGCTTTCATGGAAAAAAAATAAGTGAGTTGATAACATGTTCTGTTTTGTAGATATTAGCAATTGAATACAGTGCGTTATAATGGCAGATGATGCAGCAGGCCAGAGGCCATTTTCAATAACTCAATTCAAAGTTTTATTTAGCATTTAACCGTTATGTAAATATCAGCCTTGGAAAGCAGCATTGTTACTCAATAGTGACTGAATTATGTGACATCAATCTGTTTTTGATCACTGATAACTCCAAAATGGTACATGCTAGAAACTCGCTTTTTCTTTTGTATTCAAGAGGACATCATAACCTTTCATTAGAGATATGGCATGTTCATGTAGTCCCCACAGATGATGTTCTGTGGCTGCATTTTCTTGCAGAAATCAGTTTATGATATAGCACAGTTAGGGAAATATACCACACTCACATCCACATCACACACTGTGATGTACTGTACTAAACTTGAACGCCACCATACCAAAATGTACTATACAATACCCATAACCATATAAATACATCAAAATAATATTATAAATAAAATCATGCCAACCTCAAACAACTTTTTTTTCATTTACTTCCACAACACATCACAACGAGCTTGAAGAACTGCCATGTTCAATGCCTGATGGATTTGAACTATTTCATGTGTAAAGTAGTATTATTTTGAGACCTGGTTACTTATTGCTCTCCGACAACCTGGCAACACTGTAGGAAGAGAGAGAGGGAGAGAGAGAGAGAGAGAGAGAGAGAGAGAGAGAGAGAGAGAGAGCATGTGTTGCACGTAGTTGAGTCTACAGGGTTCTCATCCTCACCCACTTGGCTCTCCCTGCCACGTGGCAGGAGAGCCACATGTGTCAGCTACGGGTTTCCATAGCAACCACACAACAAACAGAGAGAGTGTAGTAGAGGGAGCCTTATGGATCTGTACACTGAAGGAGCTTGGATTTATTGACTTTTGGATCTAATAGCGATCTTTTCCCTGATCTTTGGTGGTTGACCTGTTATTTGGAGACAAGGTAAGGTTTAAAAAAAGCCTTGGTTGCTGTTTTTTTTTGGGTTTTTTTTTTGTAATGGCGGCACTGATTGTTTGAGCTAGTTAGATCCAGCTAAATGATGGATCCTTTGTAACCAAACGGACCCTTATGGGTCTGTAACTCTTGAGATCAGAAAAATGAAACCAAATGGACCTCATGCTCTCAGGGACCACTGGTGGTCCCCGGACTACTGGTGTGTGTGTGTGTGTGTGTGTGTGTGTGTGTGTGTGTGTGTGTGTGTGTGTGTGTGTGTGTGTGTGTGTGTGCGCAGCCGTCTGCTCTCTCTCTCTCTCTCTCTCTCTCTGCTGCTGCTGCCATGCGGTGGGCACAGCAAGTTATATTCAGTTGATTTTTAGATACAATTGGCTACTCTGTCTGTGCATGGTGTGCTGTGATCGTCTGCTGTGGTGTTGTCCTTTGATGTAGACGTTTGATATCCACAGGGTGGATGCACAAGGGTTTAATCTAATGTATAATGGGGGAAATGGTTATCGTCGTGATTGGGCTGATCGTCGTGATTGGCGGGGGGGACGGACAGAGAAGATCACGAGTCCACGTGGACAGCAGGGGGTGGGTTAATCTTCTACATTCTCTAGTTGTGTAGACTTGGGATAATTCACATGATGAATATTTTAACTCTTGACTATTCATGTTTACACTCACAGAAGTTACATCTGGTTAACCAACTGTCCATCATTTAGCCTGGGGACCACCTGGAACCCTCTCAAGGACCACTGGTGGTCCCCAAAACCGTTCCAGTAGATGAGCGCAGTGTCCATCCTAGCAGCTGTCACAGACAGAGCGTAAAAAAAACACCACAAAACCACAGCAGGGGCGGATGTAACATGTCCCATTTGGGGGGCAAGAGAACATGTTGGAGAGGCAAGAGAAAATGCTATACCATTTCCCCTGCATACCATTTTCAGTTCCAGGACTTTTACTAGTCAAGTAAAGCATCAATAATAACATCAGTTGTTGTTGAAGTTGCAACAGACACGCAGCATGCATAAAGCTAAAGGTCTGACTCAGAGAGTTTTCTGTTTTCAATGATGAAATGCTGTTGGTTTAGTGGTGACACAGCTGTAGTTAGTTAGTAGCAGTAGTAGTGTTTCACATCATTTTAAATAGAAGCACTTTAATTTGAAATATCTTGGGTTGATTTGCATGGCACCGTGTTTGGTGAGCCAGACTGGGCATTTAGGGGGGAATTGCCTCTCTAAATGCCTAGATCCAACCCTGAAAGAGAGAGACCCTGAAAGAGAGAGAGAGAGAGAGAGAGAGAGAGAGAGAGAGAGAGAGAGAGAGAGAGAGAGAGAGAGAGAGAGAGAGAGAGAGAGAGAGAGAGAGAGAGTGGCCGGTGGGGGGGGCAGTAGGGCAGGGTGAGAAGCAGAGTGAATGGTTACAGCCTGCAGCTTATTTTAAATCATTACCAACTGTATGACAAACACACTGTGTGTATGAACACCAAAACCAAGCGCACCCCAACCCCCCCCCCCCTGGAAACAGTTAAGAGGAAACAGGAGAAGTGTGTGTGTGTGTGTGTGTGTGTGTGTGTGTGTGTGTGTGTGTGTGTGTGTGTGTGTGAGAGAGAGAGTCTCTGGTGGTCCCCTATATACTAGCAGTGTGTTTCAACATCTCCCCTTACACGCACGCACGCACGCACGCACGCACACACACACACACACACACACAAGGGGTGGATCTAGGCATGGGCATGGGGGGGGGGGGATGCCCCCCTAAATACCCAGTCTGCCCCACCAAACACAATGCCATGCAAAACAACCCAAGATATTTCAAATTAAAGTGCTTCTATTTAAAATGATGTGAAACACTACTACTGCTACTAACTAACTACAGCTGTGTCACCACTAAACCAACAGCATTTCATCATTGAAAACAGAAAACTCTCTGAGTCAGACCTTTAGCTTTATGCATGCTGCGTGTCTGTTGCAAGTTCAACAACAACTGATGTTATTATTGATGCTTTACTTGACTAATAAAAGTCCTGGAACTGAAAATGGTATGGGTGGCGGCTTCATGAAGCCGCACCCATAGCATTTTCATTTTCTCCTGCCCCCCCACCCCAATTGGGAAAGGTTACATCCGCCCCTGACACACACACACACACAGAGGGGACTTGAGGTGAGGATTGACCCCCCAAGCGGAGGGGTTGAGCCCCCCCACACACAGTGGAGGGTAATCTGCTGGTGATATACCCCAGGAACTGCCCCCTATATATACCCCCCTACCCCCCCTCACCCCCCTCACCCAGTGGAGTCATGTGTTAGTGTTACAGGGCAGTGGTTTTCAACCTTTTTCATCCCAGGGCCCACTATTTATTCAGCATTTGAGGCACGGAGGACCATTTGATGACATTTTAGCCCCACAGACCCCGGAAACTTTAGAGGGTTCCAGGTGGTCCCCATGCAGGCTAAATGATGGAAAGTCGGTTAACCAGATGTAACTCTTTGAGAGTGTAAACATGAAACCAAATGGACCCTTGCGGGTCCATTTGGTTTCATGTTTACGCTCTCAAGAGTTAAAATATTCATCATGTGAATTATCCCAAGTCTACACAACTAGAGAATGTAGAAGATTAATGGTCATTTTGATCTGTATGTTAGACTGTTTGGTTTCCCCAAAATCCAGCCTGGAATTGTGGACAAGAGCAAAAGTTTTTGTCCCCAAAACTGTGTGGGTTCTGTGGGGTGAAAATGTCATCAAACGGTGGTCCGTGGCTCAAACATCAGGAGCCCAAAAACATGATGAAGGAAGTCCAAACTCTCAACACGTTGGTACAACTTACATCCTGATGTGACAATCTGATCCTTCAACTGCAGATTACCATGGGAGAGAGCTATCTGTAATACCCCCCACCCCGCGGTAACTACCCCTCTACCCCCCACCCCGCGGTAACTACCCCTCTACCCCCCACGGACATTGTTCTGCTTTATGCTTCCACAAAACCAGAGGCTTATTTTTCAAACAATCTTGACAGTGTGATTACATCTGGGCTTTTCACATCCATAAATCACCTGTCAAACAGGCCAAGATTTCTATCGTTTCAACACCAGAAAGTCTAACCCTATGTCTCTGTCTCCGTGTCTCTCTCTCTGTCTCTCTCTGTCTCTCTGTCTCTCTCTGTCTCTCTCTGTCTCTCTCTGTCTCTCTCTCTGTCTCTCTCTCTGTCTCTCTCTCTGTCTCTCTCTCTCTCTGTCTCTCTCTCTCTCTGTCTCTCTCTCTGTCTCTGTGTCTCTCTCTCTGTGTCTCTCTCTCTGTGTCTCTCTCTCTCTGCATGCATACACTCCATAGATCCTCTAGCTAGCAGGTTCTAGTGGCTCTCAAAGTGAGCTCTGGATTGGAGCCCCACGAAGTGGCCCTTGAGGGGGTTCCAGGGGGTCCCCAGCAAAAGAAACCAGGAACAGTTTAAAACCCTCACTAAAGCAGCATTGTGTTGTTTCTGGCTATGGGAGAGTAAACTGCAGCTGAGTGCTGCTGCGATGTGATGCAATGTGAGAGATGGTTATCAGGGCTTGACACTAACACTTGCCCGCTTGCCCGGGGCAAGTAAAAAAAAATGGTGGGGCAAGTGAAGACTGCTACCTGGTTGCCCGATCGGGCAAGTGTGCAATAACACGACACAAAGATAAATTTGTCTTGAAGGCGGTCATCGCGACCTGGGCTGATTAAAAGATGATGAATTTTAACTCTTGAGAGTGTCAAAATGAAACCTAATATACCTGCAAGGGTCCATTTGGTTTCATTATTACGTTCTCAACAGTTACATCTGGTCAATCAACTTAGCCACCTGGAACCCTCTCAGGGACCACCTGTTGAAAACCCCTGGTTTAAAGCACCCAAGTAGGAAGTAAATGGTAAAATGGTAAATGGTGCATTTATATAGTGCCTTTATCCAAGGTGCTTTACATAGCTTGTGCATCACATTCACCACATTCACACACACATCCATACACTGATGGCAGTGGAAACCATGCAAGGTACCTACTAGCACATCAGGAGCAGTTAGGGCTTCAGTGTCTTGCTCAAGGACACTTCGACACTAACTCTGCAGGAGCCTGGGATTGAACCGGCAACCTTGTGGTTACCATCCGGTTACTCTACCTCTGAGCCACTGCCGCTCAGAGGTAAACTTACAAGCAAAATTTACAATATATTTTTGGGGGGCAAGTGACCATGACCTGAGGGCAAGTAGAACCTGACTTGTTCAACCCCTGTGAAGCCTAGAATCTGTTGATCCTATGAAAACAGGTAAAACCAAGGTTCAAGGTTTTATCTTGGGTAAAACCTTGGGTCTTATCCAAACCCTGTTCAGTGTTGCCAACTTGGCGCATTTGTCACTCTGTTGTAGCTGTACAATTTACAATTTAGGCATTTAGCAGACGCTCTTAATCCAGAGCGACTTACAATGGTGAAAAGTTTACAATTTAATCTGGATTTACAATACATTTTACAACATACAATGAAGCGCTAAAAACATTGTAATACATTAGGCAACCTATATAAGTCATTGCAGCAAGTACTGTGGGTTGGTATATGATACAAGTGCTATGGGTTGAGATGGAGTCTGAAGAGGTGTGTCTTAAGACTGCGGCG
The DNA here is from genome assembly GCA_039105355.1 of Benthosema pterotum. Classification (NCBI taxonomy): domain Eukaryota; kingdom Metazoa; phylum Chordata; class Actinopteri; order Myctophiformes; family Myctophidae; genus Benthosema; species Benthosema pterotum. The sequence continues at coordinate 48,490,108 of CM076985.1, forward strand.
GAAGATAGGTAGTGAGTCTGAGGTCCTGATTGCAGGGGGAAGTTCATTCCATAGTTTTGGGGCCAGGAGGGAGAAGAGCTTGGGGCGCGTGGAGCGTTGTCCAGGCGTTTTTAGTGGGGCTACTGCCAGCTAGTGTCGGCTGATCGGAGTGCGTGGGAGGGCTTGTAGGGTTTTATGAGGCCACTGAGGTAAGGTGCAGTCAAACCTTTGGTTGCTTTGAATGCCAGCGTGAGAGTTTTGAACACTGTGCGTGCAGCGACTGGGAGCCAATGGAGGGAGCGGAGAAGCGGAGTGACATGTGAGAATTTGGGCTGGTTAAAGACCAGACAGGCTGCAGCATTTTGGATCAATTGGAGGGGCTTAAGTGCACATGCCGGTAGACCAGTAAGGAGGGAGTTACAGTAGTCCAGTTTAGATATGACTGTTGTCTGGATGAGAAGCTGGGCTGAATCTTGGGTGATGAAGGGTCTAATCCGTCTGATGTTGTGGAGTGTGATCCTACAGGATCGGGTGACAGCTGCGATGTGTGTTTTAAATGAGAGCTGGCTGTCCAGGACAATACCAAGGTTTTTCGCCGTAGGGGCTGAGGTTACCATGGCGTTATCAACAGATATGGTTAACTCCTGCAAGGGGGAGGACTTAGCGGGGAAAAATAGTAGTTCGGTTTTGTCCGGGTTCAGCTTCAGGTGGTTGGACGTCATCCACTGTGAGATGTCGACCAAGCATGCAGTGATAGCTGTGTGTTGTAGCTGTGTTGTAGCTGTGTGTTGTAGCTGTGTGTTGTAGCTGTGTTGTAGCTGTGTGTTGTAGCTGTGGCTGTGTGTTGTAGCTGTGTGTTGTAGCTGTGTGTTGTAGCTGTGTTGTAGCTGTGTGTTGTAGCTGTGTGTTGTAGCTGTGTGTTGTAGCTGTGTATTGTAGCTGTGTGTTGTAGCTGTGTGTTGTAGCTGTAGCTGTGTGTTGTAGCTGTGTGTTGTAGCTGTGTTGTAGCTGTGTATTGTAGCTGTGTTGTAGCTGTGTTGTAGCTGTGTTGTAGCTGTGTGTTGTAGCTGTAGCTGTGTGTTGTAGCTGTAGCTGTGTGTTGTAGCTGTGTGTTGTAGCTGTGTATTGTAGCTGTGTGTTGTAGCTGTGTGTTGTAGCTGTGTGTTGTAGCTGTGTGTTGTAGCTGTGTGTTGTAGCTGTGTGTTGTAGCTGTGTGTTGTAGCTGTGTGTTGTAGCTGTGTTGTAGCTGTGTGTTGTACTGTAGCTGTGTGTTGTAGCTGTGTGTTGTAGCTATGTGTTGTAGCTTTGTGTTGTAGCTGTGTGTTGTAGCTGTGTGTTGTAGCTGTGTGTTGTAGCTGTGTATTGTAGCTGTGTGTTGTAGCTGTAGCTGTGTGTTGTAGCTGTGTGTTGTAGCTGTAGCTGTGTGTTGTAGCTGTGTGTTGTAGCTGTGTGTTGTATTGTAGCTCTGTGTTGTAGCTGTGTGTTGTAGCTGTGCTGTAGCTGTGTGTTGTAGCTGTAGCTGTGTGTTGTAGCTGTGTGTTGTAGCTGTAGCTGTGGGTTGTAGCTGTGGGTTGTAGCTGTGTGTTGTAGCTGTGTTGTAGCTGTGTGTTGTATTGTAGCTCTGTGTTGTAGCTGTGTGTTGTAGCTGTGTGTTGTAGCTGTAGCTGTGTGTTGTATTGTAGCTGTGTATTGTAGCTCTGTGTTGTAGCTGTGTGTTGTAGCTGTGTGTTGTAGCTGTGTGTTGTAGCTGTGTGTTGTAGCTGTGTGTTGTATTGTAGCTGTGTTGTAGCTGTGTGTTGTAGCTGTGTATTGTAGCTGTGTGTTGTAGCTGTAGTTGTGTGTTGTAGCTGTGTGTTGTATTGTAGCTCTGTGTTGTAGCTGTGTGTTGTATTGTAGCTCTGTGTTGTAGCTGTGTGTTGTAGCTCTGTGTTGTAGCTGGCAGTGGTCCTTGGTAATGACCGTCTCCTGCCAGGCTCTCACAGCAGCTGGGGGTGTATATGGCACCACTTTGGACCATCTGGGGTTGGCACAATCACTGGCATTCGCACCAGTGGACCCCAGTGGACCCCAGACAGGGAGATTCATTCAAAGAAAAAAAAAACTAGAGGAGGTTTGATCCAAAAACAATGTCAGATTGAGACATGCCATGAGACCAGGGGCGGATCTAGGCATGGGCATGGGGGGGCAATGCCCCCCTAAATGCCCAGCCTGCCCCACCAAACATGATGGCATGCAAAACAACCCAATATATTTCAAATTAAACGTGCTTATATATAAAATGATGTGAAACACTACTACTGCTACTAACTAACTACAGCTGTGTCACCACTAAACCAACAGCATTTCATCATTGAAAACAGAAAACTCTCTGAGTTAGACCTTTAGCTTTATGCATGCTGCGTGTCTGTTGCAACCTCAACAACAACTGATGTTATTATTGATGCTTTACTTGACTAATAAAAGTCCTGGAACTGAAATGGCATGGGTGCGGGCTCCGGACAGTTTTCCGACTCGACATTGTCCCGACACACAATAATGAACGTTGAAAAGTCAATTACCAACAATGACTTTTCACTTTTCTAGAGAAAATGATCAACTCCTGGTTGTTCAGAAAAGTCAGATCATTAGCGCCCTCTACTGGTCAACATTTCAGAATCCTCCAATCACAGCCCTCCTTGGCGTCATGTGATCCTTTCTCCCAAACTCCCACAGATAAACAACATGGCTGCTGCTGCTGCCTCACTGGACAGAACATTATAGAACCTTTTAAAATGACTCAGTACAAGCTAAAAACAAATGATCAAAACAATTTGTATTATAATTTATAATAATACTTAGTGTATAAGTATTTTTTTTTAGCCATTAGCATGGTGAAACACAACTTGAGAAAAGTTGTGTTTCACCATGTCAATGATGTTTCTTTGAGGACCTTTTTTCTGAGCGTATAAATGGAACCAAATGGACCCTTGTGGGTCTATTTGGTTTCATGTTTACACTCTCAAGAGTTAAAATACAACTAGAGAATGTAGAAGATTACTGGTCATTTTGATCTGAATGGAATCAAATGAAACTAAATGGCTGTGATTTGTTATTTCACAGGCAAGGACTCATATGTTAATTATAGCCTAGCTACCGGTATTTAGAATATATCCTGTTCACTGTTGTCACCTTCGAGTTGATCAGAGAGATCTGCAAAGTCAGCTCTCTGGTGGACCCCATGGTGAGACAGGATGGACAGGGACACATTTGGGTACAAAGTGTTTGACATGCGACAGGTGACATCAAAGGACTTCCATTTAAATGTGTGCTAAGAACAACCCCTTCCTTGTTGACAGATGTCTATGTGAAATGTGTATTCTTGTTTTAAACCTGCATAAAAGCTATGTCACTGTATTAGTCCTGGTTCAGTCTGTCTGCCGGTCACCACACCTCGTGGCTGGCTGTAAGCCGAGGGCTCTCCGGAGCCCGAGGCCCCATGCTGTATGCCGTTTGCTGTCTGCTGAATTAAAACTCCATCATCTTGAGACCTGAGCTGCCTATATCTCAACTTTATTCTCCGAGCTCCGATTTTGCGTTGTGTATGGAATTACACGACAGATCTGTATGTTGGACTGTTTGGTTTCCCCAAATCCAGCCTGGAATTGTGGACAAAAGCAACATAAATCTTTAGGTTTTGGGATCTGTGGGGCTAAAATGTCATCAAATAGTGGTCCTCCGTGGCTCAAATGCTGAATTAATAGAGGTCCCTGGTGTCAAAAAGATTGAAAACCACTGCTTCATATGAAAAAACTTGGAGTTGCTCATACACCCTGACATTCTTCCAGCCCACCCTAGTAGGGCTGGCTGAATCCGGCCCTGGTAGTACTGGTACTACGATTGGCCAGTTTGGGTGGTGATGTAATGTGAGCCTGCTCTGCTCACGCACAAATAGGCCATGGCCTGCTTGTGTGCTGATCTAAGCAGCAGCAATAATTCACAGCTCTGCAATAATTCATGGCTCTGCTTGCACACAAGTGGGCCATACATGGCCCACTTGGGTGTAAGCAGAGGCCGCAAGCACAGGCCCAATATGTAAAAGACCTTTATAGCCATGTCATTAGTATAGACCTGCGCAGTGACGTCACCGCCCCGGTTCCAGAAGTGTTTCATTTCAAAAAGGAATGGGTCAAGGAAATTTTTGAGTTTGTTTATAATTTCGCTATTGACAAATAGCAGATCTACAAGCTTAGTTAAGTTTGTATTCACTGCAAATTTTTGAATATACAATTTTTAGTGAGTTAACATTTTTAATCCATTTTGTAAAGGAACCTTTTGGTTTTAAACATTAGCTAGCATTAGTGTTTAACTGTTGAAAAACAAGCTACAAACACGATCAAAGATCAGATTTTTTTGGAAAATTAATTATTAACTTGAATCTTAGCTTCCAGGATGTCCTTAATGACATGAAATATTATTAGCATTATTGACACAGACATAGATTTTAAATTTTAAAAAAAAAATGTTTAAGCATCGCTATCATAGAATCGCTATCATCGCTATCATAAGCATCTTTTTTTGACTTCTAATAATAATAATACATTTTATTTATAAGGCGCCTTTCAGGACACTCAATCAGTAAAAATAAATAAGAAAACACATTAAAAGCAAAGCAAAATAATCCAAGAAACAAAAGAAAAGTATAGCTTGCAGCACAAATCACAATCATCAGCTATAAGCCTGCCTGAACAGGTGTGTTTTGAGATGTGTTTGGAAAGTGGTAATATTGTCCAGGTTTCTTATGTCAGGGGGCAGGGAGTTCCATAGATGGGGGGCAGGGAGTTCCATAGATGGGGGGCAGGGAGTTCCATAGATGGGGGGCAGGGAGTTCCATAGATGGGGGGCAGAGCGGCTGAATGCTCGCGACCCCATTGTAGACAGTCGGCCTGGTGGGACTTTGAGTGTGGTGGAGGAGGCAGACCTGAGAGAACGGGCTGGGATGTTGATTTCTATCTCAATGCATGTTTTTGTCACTCAATGGTGTTTTTGTGAGATGACGGATGTTGGACGACCAGAATGACCATCCAGCTGTTGAACTTTGATTATTCCTTGCCTCGGTTTGGCACTGAAACCTTGGATTGCTCCTTGCGTGGTTTTTCATGTCATCTCACCTATTAACTTGTCTTGAACAGGACTTGTTGGGGATCATATTGTTTGGATAATCTTGAAAGATTTGTTGGAAATATTCTTTTTAGAGTTGGTTGTTTTTAAACTCACATCTTTGCTTTGGCATGTTTTCAGGTGGAGATCTGTGAGATATTTTTTGGTGGGGTTTTGTAGGAAACATTTGCTGAATCAGTTTCTCTACATGTATAAGGGTAACTTTGACCCCTATATTTTTTGTTATATTATATCTCACATGGTATTGATCTTGTATGGATCCACTGTGACTCCTCAAATCCATATCCTCTCATAGCAGAGGATGGAGGCCTGTGATGCTTTAACATCGTTGGCAGACACAGGCGTAATGTCCTCGTCATCGGCCAGGAACCAGCTGCCGCGCTCGCTGCCCGCCTCCGCCTCCGCCTGCGTCCGCTCAAAGTCGTCCCTAACCTGGGGCAGGGGACGGACTTTGACTCTGGCCAGGTAGTGCCCACTGTTGGTCCTTCCTCCTCGGTGCTCCCCCACACCGTAGAGCCGGTACAGGACACGTGTCTCATCCGCTGAGACGTTCTTGCAATTCGGGGCGCAGAACGGTGCCAGGTCCAGGAGGAGGGGGAAAGCCACGTGTTCCTCCACTTTGCGTGAACCGCTGCCGTACGCTGCACCGATGGCTCTCTCCAGCTCCAGCGCCAGGATTGGAGGAGCGGTAGAGATGAGCTCCCGAACGATGCCCTCTGTGAACTCCTTGCAGAATTCACATTGGACATTGTCGTCCTCCAGTCTGGTGCGGAACATCAGAGAGGCGAGCAGCGAGTGTCCCAGTGGAGGGCAGCGTCTCGGGCCCAGCGTCTTGAAGGTGTCACAGAGATCCCCCAACTTCTCCTGCTCCTCCCACAGCCCCGGCTCCAACGCCTTGATGCAGAGGGGCAGAACGAGATGAGGCTCTCGTTGCGTTGCCAAGAGCCTGCTGCATTTCCGGCACACCCTGATCTTGGCCATTTCCAGGCTGAAGATATCGCTGATGGAGTTTGTGCGCCGATATTCTTTCAGGTTGAGCGTCCTGCAGTCCACTAACCTCTGCTCCTCCTCGGATCTCAAAGAGCTCAGCAGCCACTGTAGTGCTTCCGCGCAGTCCTCTTGCCCGTGGCCTTTGAATCTCTCTCGAGCTTTCTTCACCAGCTCCTTGAGAACGATCACGGTGTCGCTCAGGCAGGCCTCTATCTGAGCCAGATGCCTGGACACGACTCGAGTCACTTCTCCGGTAAAAGCGCGCATCTCTGTCGTGACCGTCTGGAGCGAGCACCTCAGCATGGGCGTCTGGGATAGCAACTGCATGACCGTGTTGATATAACACGTGTTGCCGCGGTTACAGAACCCGAGCACGGGGACCACGGGCCGGAGGGCCGGGGCCGGCCTGGTGTTGCAGACTTGGGGTATTATTGGTTCCATTTCTAACGAAACGGGAGCGGACAAACCAGGCGTGACGCCGTGGCCCAGAGGTGACTGGCCGGGGTTGGCGCCGGCATCAGCTGTGACCCCGTCCATGTCCTGTATCTGTTCCCTCTTTCCTTCTCCTGTTTCACTTCCCTTCTCCTCAGTCTCCTCTTCCTCCACGGCAATCTCCTGTCGTGCCGACGTCCTGGGGAGCAGGAGATGCTTTACGTCGTCCTCCTCCTCTAGGGTCTGGGTCTCTGGGGAGACGTCCTCCTCCTCTACGGTCTCCGTCTCTGAGGACACGTCTGGCATCCCATCCACCGAGTTCATCTTGTCCGGCTCCTGACTTCCTGCTTCGGTCAGTTCCTCACACTTGGGGCTAAGTCCCTGAACTTGGAGCTTTTGTTCTGTCTGCTTGCCGTTAGCCGTTGTGGTGTCCAGTGTGGACAAGCGAATATTCTGCTCAATGACGGCTGTAAGGACCTTCCAAAAGATGCTAAGCCCCTGAACTTGTAGCTCTTGTTCTGTCTCCTTGTCGTTAGTCGTTGTGGTGTCCGGTGTGGACATGTTCTCCTCAACGACGGCTGTATTCTCCGGCGTGGGTGTGGGAGGAATGGCGTCGACAGAACGCTCCGGAAGGACCTTGACTGCGACACTGGATGGAAGCTTAACCAGCTCTGGGCTGGACATTGTCGCGGCTGCAGGGTCAGTCTCTGCCAGGTCTACAAGCTCGTCCACGGAGTTCGTCCTCTCCGCTGTGGACATCTGGAGAAGATCCGCAAAATCCTGGTGATCAACGGTCGTCGTCGTCTCCAGCGTGGGTGATAATGGGGCTGGGCTGCACGTTCCTTCTGTAGGCTCCTCGTGCTCTTCAACTCGTAGCTCTGTCGTCCCCTGTGCGTCCTCCTTGGCTTTGCTTACTGAGGCGCCGCTCAGCAAAGACAAATCTTCAGCAAGGTTCATGGTGGGGTCATGGGGTTCTGTGTCGGTGGATGAATGCTCATGCTCATCCAGCGGTCCGCTGGTGAGGGGTGAAGGTGCCGGAGGCGTCATGGGCGGGGTAGGAGGGATGGGAGGGGTGGGAGGGATGGTAGGACTGGGAGGACTGGGAGGACGGGGAGGACTGGGAGGTGGGGAAGGAGGTTGTCTCCTGCATATCAGAGAAGTCCGCCTCCTCCTTCGCCTCCAGAACCAGACCCCGACACCAAGAACGCCAACGCCAAGCGCCACACCGCTCACAACCTTGATTATTGACACCATATGTACAAAATACTTAACTCTCTAACAATGGTGTAGACGGTGATATTAACTCACTATGCTAATGCATTGAGTAAATGGCTTATTTATTGCAGCTCTGCGTATGACAACAGACAAACTTGACGTCATACACGACTGTGTATGTCACATATGTCAAAACTCAAGGCCCGGCCCGGGGGCCAAATCAGGCCTGTGAATGGATTATCTTTGGCCCGTGGGAGGATATTGAATTAATATTAGAACTGGCCCTCTGGTATATTGCACACACTGTGATAAGAAATGAATGAAACTAATTGTTTTACTTCCTCAACTCAGTCTCATTTACTTTCTCAATTAACTCAGCACATCATAGAAGAAAAAGATTTTCCTTGAAAAATAGCAGGCGTTCGCGTAAGGACCTTTATAATTAAAAACATTTATGATTAAAAAACTGTTAAGTTTTCGCGTCTCATAGCGCGCCACTCTGTGGCGCGCTATGAGACGCGAACGCCTGCTATTTTTCATCAAAACTTAACAGTTTTTTAATGCAGGCAGTTTCATCTTTACAATTATCTTGCCATTAAGAAACATTGATTATTGATGGAAAATTACTTTTTTGCTGTTTGACAGCGACGTCATGGTAAACCGGTGTTGAAACACAGACCGGTATCTCCGGCCCTCGACTTGTACCAATTTTTCTATTTTGGCCCGCTCTGTGTTTGGGTTTGACACCGCTGGTGTATGTCGTCATATACAGTCGTGTCGACTGACCAATCGTAGAGTAACTCCCTGAGGGACGAGCGAACACGCAGCGTTCGCTCAACCTGCGGCGAACGCTGGTGACGGAAGAAAAATACATTTATAACTGATGTCATGAGTATTAGCCTGCTCCGCTCAAGTTTTGCCACTCCGACCTCAATCTGTTCTGAGCTTTATTAGCATATTTAGCACTACTTAGCATAATTAGCATTATTTAGCATTACTAGTGGAATTACGGGCGGAATGACGGGGTACGATCCATAGTCACCACCGTAAGGTGGTGACTATGGATCGTACCCCGTCATTCCGCCCGTGTCTGTCCGCCATCATGTCCGTGCATACGATGATGTCATGATGACGTCATAAATCTCATACCCTCTCCATCCGAAAAAAATCATTAGGCTCACAGTAAACACGTTCAAACCTGAGCCGGACGGTGGAGACCTGTGCCCCGTAGGGGCACAACTCTAGTTGAAAATACTTAGCACTATTAGCCTTATTTACTTAGCATGAACAGTACTTAGCATCACCAGCATTACGAAGCATTATGAAGCATTAGTTAGCATATTAGCATTATTAATAATACTTAGCATTAGCATTACTTAGCATTATTAACAGTACTTAGCATTACTTAGCATTATCAGCATTAGTTAGCATCACTTACAATCATTGCCATTACTTTAGTTATTGAAAACTATCAGAGCGACAAGCTCATATCGTTCCACGGTAGTGTCGCGTATGGGCTTGTAGCTCTGATATTTTTTGATAATGAAAATGTGGCGCACATCTTTATTGTTATTTTTCAGTTCAGAATGGGTTAAGGGGGGGGGGGGGGTCTATCATGATTTTTTCAAGATTCTTTTTAACTTGCATGAGAGGAGCGGGCACAAGTTAGGCGATCAGCGCACGGTCGGCGTCCCTCGGGGTACTACGATTGGCCGGTTTCCTCGGGGCACTACGATTGGCCGGTTCCCTCGGGGCACTACGATTGGCCGGTTCCCTCGGGGCACTACGATTGGCCGGTTCCCTCGGGCCACTACGATTGGCCAGTTCCCACAGGGCACTACGATTGGCCGGTTCCCACGGGACACTACGATTGGCCATTTTTTGGGCGATGACGTAATCGTGAGGATGAACCAATACCGTCCAACAACGCCCTCCTCCGACTCCTTCACCAGGTGCTGGGCTACGAAGCGGCGCAGCGCGCCCACCGTCTCCAGCGCTCTGAAGAAGCCAGGGCTTGACACTAACACTTGCCCGCTTGCCCCGGGCAAGTAAAAAAATGGCGGGGCAAGTGAAGACTGCTACCTGGTTGCTCGATCGGGCAAGTGTGCAACTTAGTGCACTATAACACAACACAAGATAAATTTGTCTTGAAGGTGATCATTGCGACCTGGGCTAATTAAGATGATGAATTTTAACTCTTGAGAGTGTAAAAATGAAACCAAATGGACCCGCAAGGTTGGTTAACCAACTTAGCTGAGGACCACCTGGAACCCTCTCAGGGACCACCTGTTGAAGACCCCTGGTTTAAAGCAACCCAAGTAGGAAGTAAACTTAAATGCAAAATTTACGATATATTTTTGGGAGGCAAGTGACCATGACCTGAGGGCAAGTAGAACCTGACTTGCACTTGCCCGATGGGCAAGTGCCTCAGAGACCTTAGTGTCAACCCCTGGTTCAAGCCCTGCCGCTGACGTATCTCCTCAAGCGTCACCTCCAAGAAGTCATCGGGAAGGTTGTCCTGGTTGTCCCGGTGGCGGACGCAGACCACCCTGGGGTCTAGGTGGAAGACCAGGCCCCGCCGGTCCAGACCACCCTGGAGTCTATAGGTGGAAGACCAGGCCCCGCCGGTCCAGACCACCCTGGAGTCTATAGGTGGTAGACCAGGCCCCGCCGGTCCAGACCACCCTGGGGTCTAGGTGGAAGACCAGGCCCCGCCGGTCCAGACCACCCTGGAGTCTATAGGTGGAAGACCAGGCCCCGCCGGTCCAGACCACCCTGGAGTCTATAGGTGGAAGACCAGGCCCCGCCGGTCCAGACCACCCTGGGGTCTAGGTGGAAGACCAGGCCCCGCCGGTCCGCCGCCGGCTGCCCGTGAAGCCCCTCCCCGTCATCTTCCTCCGCTTCGCTACGTCCTACAACGCGCTTGTGCGAGGATGACGGCGATGAAGACGTTGAGCCTAAACGCTGCCCGCCGCCAGAGAACGGTTCGCCGTGGTCGGCTGGGTGGGGGCCGTGCTCAAGGCATACCGTCTCTAAGACATGGAGGAGAGGAGTGTTGGGCGACACACGCAACGTCTGCCGACAACCGCTGGGGGTGAGGACCGTCACAGCGGCCGCGGAACCGCTGGACCACATGTTGTTACTCATTTATTTGTTTACTCACAAAAAGCCTTGACACTAAGTTTTGGACAGGGAAGTCTGGAGCTCATTGGTAGAGCTCTGTTGCCCCCCGCGACCCGACCTCGGATAAGCGGATGAAGATGGATGGATGTACTACGTTTTGGGGGACGTTTAAAGAAGGTGAGTCAAATGGCGAGGAGTCATCGGCAGAAACGAAAATCTCCACCGGAGAGTCGCTGACGTCACTGCTGTGGTGTCGTATAAACGTCCCCCTTGTTATGAAACATGATAGTCCCTTATTGGCCAAAGGAATCTGTATTACAGCACATTTGCTGATTTATTTCAGACACACACGACGTAAAATTCTCGGTGAATTGCCGATGGCGTTTAATGTTTGTGTTAAACAAGATGCATGTCTGCGTGGATAAAAGGTCATCAAACGCTGGTCCTCCGTGGCCCAAATGCTGAATAAATACTGTAGTGGGCCCTCGTATGAAAAAGGTTGAAAACCACTGAATTTGCAATTGTAAAGTGTGGTTGTCCTCGATGACGTAGGCTGACGTAAAGCAAACTATTGGGATACTCCAGGGATATTTCCACACCAATAATAAACTCCCAGCACTACAATAGTGTGACTGCCAAACCAGATAATACAAGTCTGTCTCTGACATTATGTCCAGTAAATATACCAGATAATGTCTGTCTCTGACATAATGTCCAGTAAATATACCAGATAATGTCTGTCTCTGACATAATGTCCAGTATATACGAGTCTCCTAGGCCCAGAGTAAACTCGTCCATGTTGAGACGTTTCACCAACCAGCCTGTGTCCATGGTAGGGCAGGTGGACAAGGTCCAGCCGTCCGGCAAGAGCTTCACGCTGCTGGACGGGGAAGGGACGCCCACGTCCGTCCACCTCAGTCGTCCCCTGGGCGAGGAGCTGAGCGAGGGGACGCTGGTGGAGGTGGTAGGGGTGGCGTCTGGACGCGGCGCCATCGAGGACGCCGCGTACACCGTGCTACCGCGACCCGAGGAGGAGGGAAACATCGGTGTGGCTTTGGACCTGCAGCTCTACAACGAAGCTCTGAAACTCGTCCACGAATTCCCTCAACACTATCCGTTTGGAACCGAGTGAATGATGGGGAAATCCTCCGTTGTTGTTCCAGGGACCACTGTTTTGTTCAACATTTGAGCCACAGAGGAGGACCACCATTTGATGACATTTTAGCCCCACACACAGCAAAACACTAAAGATTTATTTTTGCTTTTGTCCATAATTCCAGGCTGGATTTGGGGAAACCAAACAGTCCAACATACAGATCAAAATGACCATTAATCTTCTACATTCTCTAGTTGTGTAGACTTGGGATAATTTACATGATGAATATTTTAACTCTTGAGAGTGTAAACATGAAACCAAATGGACCCGCAAGGGTCCATAGCCTTGCACAGTGACGTCACCAACCCTGTTCCACTAGTGGATTCCTCATTCATTTTCCATTTTTGTTTCGTTTTTCATCTTAGAAATGATTTGATTGTCCCAAAAGTTTGTGTGTGTCATCATGATTCGTCACGACTCGAGTTGGCTTTGTCCGTGGCGTAATCGTCTTTATTTGAATTATTTTCGAAAAGTCTGAGAAAAATGGATGGGGAATCCGTTTCTGGAACAGGGGCGGTGACGTCACTGCGCAGGTCTATTTGGTTTCATGTTTACACTCTCAAGAGTTAGGTCTGTTTAGCCAACTAGCTTAGGGATCATCTGGAACCCTCTCAGGGACCACTGGTGGTCCTCGGACCATTTCTGGTCCTTTTTTTGAATTGCAGATTTTAATTATTATGGGTAAGTATTTGGTAAGTCCACGCCCAGATCTGGTGTTACAGGCTTTTGGCCTACACACAAGGCCCCAGACCTGATTGGCTGCCATGCAGCCAATGAGAAGACTTACGCCGTACCTGGTTACAATAAGCTGTTTGAGAATTCCATCCAAGCCCATTTGTAATAAGAGAGTTATCTACAGTGTTACATATTACTCATCTTGGCAAAGCAATAAATGGTAAATGGTGCATTTATACAGCGCCTTTATCCAAGGTGCTTTACATAGCTTGTGCATCACATTCACCACATTCACCACACATTCATACACTGATGGCAGTGGAAACCATGCAAGGTACCTACTAGCACCGTGGCTTTCAACCTTTTGACTCCAGGGACCACCATTTATTCATCATTTTAAGCCACAGACCACCATTTGATGACATTTTAGCCCCTAAGACATAAAACTAAACAATTCTTTTGGTTTTGTTCACAATTCCAGGCTGGATTTTCCAAACAAAACAGTGTAAACTTCTTAATTAAATAGTGCTTTAAGTAGGGCTAATTCAGATGATGAATATTTTAACTCTTGAAAGTGTGAAATGTAACCAAATGGACCTGCAAGGGTCCATTTGGTTTTATTTTTACACTCTCAAGAATTACATCTGATCTGGTTAACCATTCACTGTTACAAGCATTAAAGTCAGAGGTGAACATGATATTCCCTGTAGGTCAGGGGCGGATCTAGGATGGGCATGGGGGGGGAGGGTGGCAATGCCCCCCTAAATGCCCTGACTGCACCACCAAACACGACGGCATGAAAACAACCCACATTTCAAATATATTTCAAATTAAAGTGCTTCTATTTAAAATGATGTGAACCACTACTACTGCTACTAACTAACTACAGCTGTGTCACCACTAAACCAACAGCATTTCATCATTGAAAACAGAAAACTCTCTGAGTCAGACCTTTAGCTTTATGCATGCTGCGTGTCTGTTGCAACTTCAACAACAACTGGTGTTATTATTGATGCTTTACTTGACTAATAAAAGTCCTGTAACTGAAAATGGCCGATGAAGCCGCACCCATACCATTTTCTCCTGCCCTCCCGAATTGGGAAATGTTACATCCGCCCCTGGAGGACACAGATCATCTGGAGCCTTTAGTTCACATGTTTTAAAAAAAACTTGTATGAAATATTTGCCATTTTTGCTCTGGTCCGGGTTAGTTCCACTCATTCTTTTGGGGGGCATGGAGAGGGGGGGGGGGGGGGGGGGGGGGGGGGGGGCTTTAAAAGTAGATGAATCATTTGTGTGGTTGACCTTTTTCCGATAAATATTACTATATGATACTATATCCATACTATAATGAAGGAAATGCCTGTCTGAAGTCTGTCTGAATGTCTGTCTGAAACGAGCGTAACTCATCACTGGCTGCACCAATCACTATGATTTCTCACACAGTCATTGACCATAACATTGAATATTCATTCGATTAACATTGGCAGTTCCCTTTTCCGCCACAGGGGGCAATGCAAAATAGCAACACACCACACACACACACACACACACACACACACACACACACACACACACCGCACGCGCACACGCACACGTGCACACGCACACACACACACACACACACACACGCCCGCGCACACACCACACACACAGGACACACACAGACATATACACAGACACACACAGACATATACACAGACACGCACACACACACACACACACACACACACACACACAACACACACACACACACACACACGCACGCATACGCACACACACGCACACAGGAGAGATGCTAGGACTTTATTATGCCAAAATGAATCATATTGAAGTGAAAGTTAATAGAGAGAAGCTTTTATTGTCACTGGGGCTGAATGAAAGTCAAATAACCTGCCAAAAAGCCAGACGTTTCAGCGGGTGTGCGTAGCGTGTAGCACCTCCTGACTTACAGATTAACACACCCAGTGCCAGCCCTTTTTCATATTTTTTTGAGGTATCCAGTGCCAGCGATTTTCATCTAAAAGTCATATTTCATGTTTCGGTCCAGGTTTCCTGTCGGACAAGTTAGTTGGCGACACACTTCCGGTTCCGGGTTGGTCCGTCCCTTATTTTGGTCCGTTCTGAATGGAATATGCGGTCGCTGCACGCTGCAGTTATCATTGGGATCGTATCAAACCAGCGACGGTAAGCAACGTAGAGAGACGTAGATCAACCTAAGAGGTATCGGTCATAACTATTATTCATAATGATAACGCGCGACGTAGCTCTATTGCCAGGGCACGCAGACTGTGAAGCAGTGAGTAAAACTAAAGTTATTATAGGTATAATTATTAATATTATAATCAGACATTCACTGCTGATTAGAATTTGTCCAGAACTAACCAACTTGTCCAGAGCTACTCTGCTGGTATTTTTACATACATCGTACTCAGTCATTCCATTTGACACAAAAGTAGCAGCAAACAGTTGGTCTGTAAGCTCTCAGCTAGCCTGGTCTAGCCCTCAATGATTTTGGCCTTGGGGGGGCGGGGGTGTCGTGGGATCCACACGGCGGAAGTGCTGCGCTCTGATTTGATCTCACTAACGTGTCGTCATCTCCGGCCCCTCCCCCTCCCGTCCACTGCTGTTCTACGTCACATCATTTAGAGCGACGCCCACCCCGGAAGGTTCACTCCCCCCTCTGTTCTACGTCACATCATTTAGAGCGACGCCCACCCCGGAAGGTTGACTCCTCCCTCTGTTCTACGTCACATCATTTAGAGCCACGCCCACCCCGGAAGGTTGACTCCTCCCTCTGTTCTACGTCACATTATTTAGAGCCACGCCCACCCCGGAAGGTTGACTCCTCCCTCTGTTCTACGTCACATCATTTAGAGCCACGCCCACCCCGGAAGGTTGACACCCCCCTCAAGGCCACTTTCCAACGTGCGTTAGTCCAGGCTTTCCGTTTTCGCGCAAGGCGGACGAAAATGAAAGCCTGGGTGTCGAGGCTAGCTCTCAGCAGTCTGGGTACGCTGCAAGTTTGTTCCTGTGTGTGTGTGTGTGTGTGTGTGGGTGTGTGTGTGTGTGTGTGTGTGTGTGTGTGTGTGTGTGTGTGTGTGTGTGTGTGTGTGTGTGTGCGTGCTGTGTGTGTGCGTGCGTGTGTGCGTGTGTGTGTGTACCTCTTAGCCTCAGGGTGTTCCACGGAGGTTTTGTGTATGCGTCTCTTGCGTGAGGGCGCCACGTCTGTGATGTCGCTCAGAGTCATCAAAGGGCTGCCACTACGAGCATCTGGAAGGAAACAAGCAGTATGGGTCAGTCAGAGTCAGACAGACAGACCACAATCAGTTAAAGCAGGGGTTTTATCAACCTTTTTCACACCAGGGACCACTATTTATTCAGCATTTGAGCCACGGAGGAGGACCACCATTTGATGGCATTTTTAGCCCCACAGACCCCAAAACAGATCAAACAGGATGTGCGATGACGTCATGCTGTTTCTGGTGTCTTGACTAACCTGTCCTCTGACCTGACCAGAGGTCTTGTGGTTAGAGTGTCCGCCCTGGAACTGGGAGGCCGGGGTTCGATTCCGGTCAGGTCATACCAAAGACTGTAAAAATGGGACCCAATGCCTCCCTGCTTGGCACTCAGCATCAAAGGGATGGATTGGGGTCAAATCAACTAATGATTCCTGAGCGCAGCAAGCCGCAGCTCACCGCTCCTTGGAGCTCACCACTCAAGTGATGAGTCGAAAGCGGAGAACCAATTTCACTGCGGTAACGTAGTGACAAATCATGCGACTTTGACTTTTGACTTCTGACCATTTGAGCACAAAAGTCCAGGTCAAAAGTCAGGAAGTGACGTCTAGCCCTAGTTGATTTACCCATGCGCTACACAACATTCAGGGGCAGATTCTCAGGAGAGGTGTTTGAATGCATTGGATTGAATGGGTGTGAATGGGACAAAAAAAAAGTCGCGGCAATTCTGTCCGAAATGAGAGTCAGCAACAGGATCTTTATCAGACGATGCGCTGGGACTAATAGTTGGATTAAAGAATGAAATCTACATTTCGTCGTTTTCTGCGCCTTCGTCGCTACCGGCGGACGGGATCGCGCGACGACGACCGCGAATTCGGCGGTCCAGGAGTTAATTAAGTGGGCTAATTCAGATTATAAATATTTTAACTGTTGACAGTGCAGGGGTTGACACTAAGGTCTCGGAGGCAGGTTCTACTTGCCCTCAGGTCATGGTCACTTGGCCCCCAAAAATATATTGTAAATTTTGCAGATGTAACTCTTGAGAACGTAAAAATGAAACCAAATGGACCCTTGCGGGTCCATTTGGTTTCATTTTTACGCTCTCAAGAGTCAAAATTCATCATCTTAATTAGCCCAGGTCTACACAACAAGAGAATGTAGAAGATTAGGTCATTTTGATCTGTGTGTTAATTTGCCTGTTTTGTTTCCCAAATCCAGCCTGGAATTGTGGACATCTAGAAAGCAGTGAAAGACACAGAGGCAGAGTGCAATGACTGCCTTCAAGACTAATTTATCTTGTGTTGTGTTATAGTGCACTAAGTTGCACACTTGCCCGATCGGGCAACCAGGTAGCAGTCTTCACTTGCCCCACCATTTTTTTTACTTGCCCCGGGCAAGTGGGCAAGTGTTAGCAGACAATTGCACGAGTCCCTCCGAGCCGAGTCTCAAGCAAGCGCAAGTCATTTGGTCCCAAGTCTCAAGCAAGTCAAGTTTTTTTTAGGTTGTGGGCGAGTCAAGTCGAGTCGAGTCCACACAGTTGGGCAAGTCAAGTCGAGTCAAGTCGCATGGTTGTTTCGAGTCGCGTCGAGTCACAATGTTTCAAGTCGAGTCACTGGTTTTCAAGTCAAGTCACAGGTTACAACTTAATTCCTACGGTCAAATGTAAAAAAAATATCAGTTTTATCAGTTATCAGTTTTGTTGCAGTGTGTAACTTGAATTATATGAATGAAAGAAAAAATGTATTAATAGAGATGAGAGTTACAGTACAATTGTGCTTGTGTAGCATTTTGTAGAGCAGGCATATCTGCACGCACACGGATCATTAATTTAACATAGTGTTCATTTTTCATCAGGCACTAAGTTAGCTACCTACTCGTGTAGCCTACTACACGCAGTGTTGCCAACTGCCAAAATCCAAAATGCACTAGTGGCACTTCCAAAACGCACTACAAGGAGCTAGAGCAGTGGTGTTCAACCCAGCTCACTATAAAAGCACTAGATGAATATCTAGTGAATATCACCTTGAGTTTTTAATTTTGGCGCTAGGAGGAGGTCTGGAAAAAAAAGCTAAATATAGTGTCAAATGCGTGAAGTTGGCAACACTGACAATGACTACACGAGTACACGTGCATTTGTTTTGGTGGGATGGGGTCCTTCGGAGAGCAGAGCTGGCGAAATAATAACTGGACTAAATA
>CM076985.1:48508769-48516269 GCA_039105355.1 Benthosema pterotum
ACAGGTCCGAATACATTTCGGAGCAGCCGAAATGTCGCGACATTGAGGAGGACAGAAACAGCGCTGTGGAGGGAGGAGGGCTGTTTCAGCCTGAAAGAGGGACAAACTGAGCGCTGTGGAGGGAGGGAGGGCTGTTTCAGCCTGAAAGAGGGACAAACTGGGGTTTGAAATACATTGTTTTCAATGATGGCGGTGCAAATAAGAGCTATGTAAACATCTGTTATAAAGCATTGTACAGTGACAACTAAAGTCTCTAATGTCTAGGCTGTAGCTGTAGGCCTACTAGTAGTAGTACAAACATTCTAAAAAAAACGATGTACGTATAATTATCAAAGCTGGGTTGTTAGTGTGTATGCTGTACTAAATGAGGCAAATAAAGGGATTTATGAACATTAGGCTGTTGCCTTATGTTTTCGCTATATCCTATATTATTGCAAAACAATCTAAAATAAAGATAACAAAGTTTATGCAGAAGAGCCGCCATTGGAATGATCCCATTTAGTGATCATAGGGTTTGCGACAGCTAAACTCCGTTTATACTCAGGGGCCGAGTTTTCCAGTTACCACCCTGAGTGTATCTCTAGGATGCAGCTTGAGGAAATACCGTATACTGCCTTTATTCAGACAGACAGACAGACAGACAGACAGACAGACAGACAGACAGACAGACAGACAGACAGACAGACAGACAGACAGACAGACAGACAGACAGACAGACGCAGGGGTGCCAACAGTATTTTGACTTGAGAGCTACTTTCAAAAAATGAGCAGCTCAGCAAGATCTACACTTCAAAAATGTGATCATCACATTTATGAAAATAGTTTAAAAATCCATTCCAAGGCCCTCTAGAAAGTGGGATAGCTTTGAAACAGCGGTGATAGTGTTACTGACTTTTATACAGTTTTTAAGAATAATGCACTTAAAATGAAAAATAGAGGTGGAGAATTGGAAGGGGTTTCTTGTATATTTTACTATTGACGTTTATAAACAACGTATTTGAGTTGACAGTTCTATATTTTAGGGCATTCTCTAATTGTGTAGATTCTTAATTACATGGGCTAATTAAGATGATGAATACTCTTGAGAGTGTAAACATGAAACCAAATGTCAATCTTTTTGACTGTTTGATCGTATTTTGACTATTTGATCTGTATGTTGGACTGTTTGGTTTCCCAAATCCAGCATGGAATTGTGGACAAAACCAAAATAATTTAGTTTTGGGGTCTGTGAGGCTAAAATGTCATCAAATGGTGGTCCTCTGTGGCTCAAATGCTGAATAAATGGTGGCCCCTGGTATCAAAAAGGTTAATGTAAACCACTACTCTAGATGACACTGGGATGGACAAGCCCAGAGGCTTCTCTGCAACGCCAGGGATGAGAAAGTCACTCCAGAATACGTAAATTACACCCTCAGGGGTTTAGAGTTGGTTAAATTACACCCTCAGGGGTTTAGGGTTGGATTAGTCTGGGTGAGGAGTGACCCATTAAATACTGTATGTCCAAAACAAGTCGACATTGTTTTGTGTTTGTTGTTGTTGAGAGTTGAATTAATGACTGTGTATATTTTACTTCTGCAATGCAGCAGCAGCAGCAGCTGCAGCAGCAGCAGCAGCAGCAGCAGCAGCTTTTACACACTGTAAAAATGGTAATAACACATTATTAAGACATTATTACCATTTCGACAGCGTGTATACAGTCCCCACTAATATCCAGCAACTTGTGCACAGCCATTGAAGAGGAGTGGACCAACATACTCTATGTGAAGAAGATGTGTTGCACGGCATGAGACAAATGGTGCTCAATGGAGATGCAAAAAGTTAAAACACGAAAAACGTTAATACTGGTGCTTCGAAGATCAAAAAAGGGACTAGAACAGTGAAAAAGCAAGGCAACAATCCGAGCACTCAAAAAGTTTAAAAGCGAGGAGAGGGAGTATAAAAACGCTTTTAAACTTTTTGAGTGCTCGGATTGTTGCCTTGCTTTTTCACTGGCTATACCAATTGTCCATCATTTAGTGGCCAGGAGACCACCTGGAACCCTCTCAGGAACCACTGGTGGTCCCCGGACCACTGGTTGAAAGCCTCTGCTCTAGACCCAGCCTGCATGCTCTTCAGGGGTATAGACTAATCTTCCCTCCAGGGGTCACGAGAGGACGGGACTGCTCAGCCTCTGTACTAAAGTGTCATCACAGAAAAACAGCCAATCTACCAGAGAACAACACGCTACAGTGAGCTGAGAAGATCTGCTATCTTTGGTGTTTCCGTGTATTAATAATAATGTATTAGCGATCATCATCATTAGGGAATTAAATCCTTTCATTAATGTGTTCTTCCAATCTGCTATTCTCACTCGTTTGGTCTCAGGGAGACATCTATTACATTTCTGTTTGAGTCTTAAAAAAAAAAAAAAAAAAAAAAAAAACTGTTATCGCAAAAACTGACATCTCACCCGGAGTGACTCGCAGGGATCACATCCAGACAGACAGACAGACAGACAGACAGACAGACAGACAGACAGACAGACAGACAGACAGACAGACAGACAGACAGGATAGCAGCACCAAGAAACTCCAGTCCAACAGTTGAACAATGAGTCCTGCGTCTGTCTAAACAGCAACATGATGGAAGTGTCAGGGTATTTCCTCTTCAAACGTCTATCTGGGCAGACACATGTAGAACACAGGACAATGAGATAGACCAGTGGTTTTCAACCAGTGGTCCGGGGACCACCAGTGGTCCCTGAGAGGGTTCCAGGTGGTCCCCAGGCTAAATGATGGAAAGTTGGTTAACCAGATGTAACTCTTTGAGATGAACATGAAACCAAATGGTTGTGGCTCTCAAGATTTAAAATATTCATCATGTGAATTATCCCAAGTCTACACAACTAGAGAATGTAGAAGATTAATGGTCATTTTGATCTGTATGTTGGACTGTTTGGTTTCCCCAAATCCAGCCTGGAATTGTGGACAAAAGCAAAATAAATCTTTAGTCTTGGGGTCTTTGGAGCTAAAATGGGTACAGGGTACGAATTCTAGTCACCACCGTACGGTGGAGACAATCATTACCACACACTGGTGAAGAATGTTTCCACCAATGTGTTTTGTAATGCAGTCTAATAACATGTATTAAAATGTTGAAATTCAACTCCTGTGTTAAACCTCATAAAAACAGGTCAAAGTCAGGATACTAGACACAACCTATAGAAGGCAAAACACACAGAATGTCATCATGCTTTATGTCAGCGGATGGATCAATTATGAAAATAATCCTTAGTTGCAGCTCTAGTGAAGATATTTCTGGGTAAACAATAGAGTTAGGAGAAAACGGCAAAAAAAACAAGATAAAAGTAATATAATGGTTGAAAGTGTCTCGTGGGGAAAACCTTTCAAAGTCTGTTGTCAGGTTGAAGTCCAAAAAACAACAATTCCATCCATCGTCAGTGTGAACGCTCAGTGACAGATACCAGTGTCAGTGAATTCATCTGTGAATTCTATTAACAAAAACAATGATTTGGAGTCAGCAGTAGCAGCAGCAGCAGCAGCAGCAGCAGCAGCAGCAGTAGCAGCAGCAATAGTACAGCAGCAGCAGCAGCAGCAGCAGCAGCAGCAGTAACAGCAGCAGCAGCAGCAGCAGCAGCAGCAGCAGCAGCAGTAGCAGCAGCAGCAGCAGCAGCAGCAGTAGCAGCAGCAGCAGCAGCAGCAGCAGCAGCAGCAGCACCGTTTTTACTATTCCAGTCTATATAGCCTGAGGCAGGTTCAAGTTTAACACTATTATTATGGGATGTACAGTATATACACACCCCCAGAGACTCTCCCATGTCAGCCTCGACACCCAGGCTTTCATCTTCGTCTCCGTTGAGCAAAAACGGACCACCATTTCTAGATATTTCTTAGGATATGTCCATTGGAGAATTTGGAGTAAAAGTATAATCTTATTAGATTATATTTGAGTATTCCACCCAATTTGTAATAGCTGTTAATTCCATGATGTGACAACTTGTTAGTTTGATGTTCATGCATCTTTAGAGGAAAACCTAAGATAATTGATTCTTGATGAATATTTTTGGCGTGTATTTGTTGAATTACCACGTGTTGTTCTTGCTAACTGTGTGTAAACCTCTCTGGATTAAGACTGTCTGCTAAATGCCTAAATATTAATGGTGTGTAACGTCTGCCCTGCTATAGTGTGTCAGTTTTCATTTGTCACCCAGTAGCCTCAACACGACACCCAGCCAGGGGCGGATGTAACATTTCCCAATTGGGGAAATCCTGTAACCATTTTTGATTACAGGACTTTTATTAGTCAAGTAAAGCATCAATAATAACCAGTTGTTGTTGAAGTTGCAACAGACACGCAGCATGCATAAAGCTAAAGGTCTGACTCAGAGAGTTTTCTGTTTTCAATGATGAAATGCTGTTGGTTTAGTGGTGACACAGCTGTAGTTAGTTAGTAGCAGTAGTAGTGTTTCACATCATTTTAAATAGAAGCACTTTAATTTGAAATATCTTGGGTTGTTTTGCATCATGTTTGGTGGGGCAGACTGGGCATTTAGGTCAGGCTAGTCACCCATTGATTCCTCTACCAAGCACTGGCCGGCTGACCGACCGACCGACCGACCGACCGACCGGCTGACCGACCGACCGACCGACCGACCGACCGGCCGACCGGCCGGCCGGCCGACCGACCGACCGACCGACCGGCCGACCGACCGGCCGGCGGCCGGCTGGCTACCTGGCTGGGCTGGCTGGCTGGCTGCTGTCCATACATTCTGAAATCCACAACAACACAAGTGAACTTCTTTGTCCTTCCTTGAAGCAGAGGAAGTGTCCTCTCTCTCTGTCTGTCTGTGTCTCTCTCTCTGTCTGTCTGTGTCTCTCTCTCTGTCTCTCTCTCTGTCTCTGTCTCTGTCTCTGTCTGTCTGTGTCTCTCTCTCTGTCTCTCTCTCTGTCTCTGTCTCTCTCTCTGTCTGTCTGTGTCTCTCTCTCTGTCTCTGTCTCTGTCTGGTGGAAGGATGTAGAGGACAGACAGTCAGTCAGCAATGTCTCCATGCAGAGAACACTGTGTACAGTCCTGAGACATATTATATATACACAGTGGTACAGCTACTAAATGAGACAAATATTATATCTATACACAGTAGTAAAGATACTAAATGCCCTGACTGCCCCACTACACATGATGGTAAACAACTCACATTTCACTATAATATAGTAAAGAAAGTACTATAGTATAGTAAACAGAAAATTCTCGATTTCGACATTTTTCGAAAATCCGGCATACAAAAAAAACGGCATACTATAGCATGTTGTGCGAGACCACGTACTATACCTGTTGTTTTTCCTCGATTTCAGCATTTAAAAAAAAAAAAGAAGAAATGAAATGAGTACTATAGATAAGATATTTCAAATTTAAGTGCACTATATTTGAAACGATTTGAAACACTACTGTGGTAACTACCATCGTTGCCCGTATCACACGCACAAGTTCTTTCTTCAGGGGCCGATCTAGCCATGGGCTTAAATGCCCAGTCTTCCCCAGCAAACATGATGGCAGCAAAACAACCCAAATTAAAGATATTTCAAATTAAAGTGCATCTATTTAAAATGATGTGAAACACTACTACTGCTACTAACTAACTACAGCTGTGTCACCACTAAACCAACAGCATTTCATCATTGAAAACAGAAAACTCTCTGAGTCAGACCTTTAGCTTTATGCATGCTGTGTGTGTGTCTGTTGCAACTTCAACAACAACTGATGTTGTAGCCAATTTGATAATAGATTAATCGATGTATTAATTGACAATCTGGGGATGGGTGTGGCCAGGCCTAAGTCACACCCTCAGCAGGAGGGAATCAGGCTAGAGGCTAGATCAGGGGTTTTCAACAGGTGGTCCGGGGACCACCAGTGGTCCTTGAGAGGATTCCAGGTGGTCCCCAGGCTAAATGAT
Organism: Benthosema pterotum; assembly: GCA_039105355.1. Lineage (NCBI taxonomy): Eukaryota > Metazoa > Chordata > Actinopteri > Myctophiformes > Myctophidae > Benthosema > Benthosema pterotum. The sequence goes on from CM076985.1 coordinate 48,514,720, forward strand.
GGAACGTTGGTTAACCAGATGTAACTCTTGAGAATGTAAAAATGAAACCAAATGGACCCTTGCGGGTCCATTTGGTTTCATTTTCACACTCTCAAGAGTTAAAATATTCATTATCTGAATTAGCACTATTTAATTAAGAAGTCTACACTGTTTTGTTTGCAAAATCCAGCCTGGAATTGTGAGCAAAACCAAAAGAATTCTTTAGTTTTAGGTCTTTGGGGCTAAGATGTCATCAAATGGTGGTCCGTGGCTCAAAGGCTGAATAAATGGTGGTCCCTGGTGTCAAAAAGGTTGAAAACCCCTGGGCTAGAGGGAAGACACACAGTTTTTAAACCGTGTGTTTGTGTATTGTTTGTTTGTTATTTTGAGTTCTATTCGGTTTATTTTTCAACACCAGTTTTGTTTAAGTTACAGCCAAAACATCCGGTCTTTTGTTATGCTCTTACCATCCTGCAACATCAAAATAAACCTGTTAAATGCACTCAATGAGAGGACCTGAGTTTATGATCACAAAAGCTTCATATTCCTTTTCCCTCACTGGCATCTTTTAGTTTTTTCGGTTGCCTTCACAACTGATATGTTATTATTGATGCTTTACTTGACCAATAAAAGTCCTGTAACTGAAAATGGTATGGGTGCGGCTTCATCGCCCGTGGCATGATATTATTCTTATAAATTACAAAAATTATATACAGTATGTTTTAGGTTGACTGTACAAAGAAATACTATGAATCTTATATAAAGGGTGCCACAAAATAAATATTTTTTTATATATCTGAATATTCTACATTTAGGCAGACTTCATTACTTTACCTACAGACAAAAATTAATTTGACCTGTAGTGTGAAAATATAAAATATGTTGGCTAAAGACTGCAAACATACAAGTGCAAACATACAATATGAGCAGAAGAATAGAAATAAAACGACCCTATATATCTACAAAGGAAGTGAATATAGGAACTTTACTGTTGTAACTTGTCCATAATTGATGGTCATTTAGGTCAGGGGTTTTCAACCTTTTTCATCTCAGGGACCACCGTTTATTCAGGATTTGAGCCACGGACCACTATTTGACGATATTTCAGCCCCGCAGACCCCATATCTAAAGATTTATTTTGCTTTCGTCCACAATTCCAGGCTGGATTTGGGAAACAAAACAAACAAAACATACATTCCAAAATGGCTAATTCAGATGATGAATATTTTAACTCTTGAGAGTGTAAGAATGAAACCAAATGGACCCGCAAGGGTCCATTTGGTTTCATTTTTACGTTCTCAAGAGTTACATCTGGTTAACCAACCTAGCTGGGGACCACCTGGAACCCTCTCAGGGACCACCTGTTGAAAACCCCCTGATTTAGGTCCAAGCTCCACAGTACTACTCTGCTTTGTATACTGCTGCAGAGCAGAAGTGTTGTCAAAGTGCGACATCTAGTGGTTCATACCGTATACTGCAGCTTCCACTACACCTGATGTTTCTCATTAGTATTTCACAGTACCTAGAACAGTGAGTCAATACAACAGAAACTACTACTAATACAACAGAAA
>CM076985.1:48521269-48533769 GCA_039105355.1 Benthosema pterotum
GGGACTATAAATCGTACCCTCTCCCCCAGCGCGTCCGCATCCAATGACGTCATGATGACGTCATGGGATGCACGGACAGACGCACACGCGAATGGACAGGGTACGATTTATAGTCCCCCACCTTACAGTGGAGACAATAACAATTATTGTCCGTTTTCTAATTGTGTGGACTCTTGAAAATGATGTAATTCAGATGTTTAAATATAATTTAACTCTTGAGAGTGTAAAATGAAACCAAATGGACCTGTAAGGGTCCATTTGGTTTCAACACTCCCACTCACCAGTGACCGGTGACTGTTATGTCACCCTCACATGGTGACTGTTACGTCACTCTCACATGGTGACTGTTATGTCACTCTCACATGGTGACTGTGACGTCACTCTCACATGGTGACTGTTACATCACTCTCACATGGTGACTGTTACGTCACTCTCACATGGTGACTGTTACATCACTCTCACATGGTGACTGTTACGTCACTCTCACATGGTGACTGTTACATCACTCTCACATGGTGACTGTTACGTCACTCTCACATGGTGACTGTTACGTCACTCTCACATGGTGACTGTTACGTCACTCTCACATGGTGACTGTTACATCACCCTCACATGGTGACTGTTACGTCACTCTCACATGGTGACTGTTACATCACTCTCACATGGTGACTGTTATGTCACCCTCACATGGTGACTGTTACGTCACTCTCACATGGTGACTGTTACGTCACCCTCACACCTGTGACCTGAGCTGGTGGAGTTGTGGAGACCAGATACAGTCAGTTAGATTTGCAGGGGGTCCTTCATTCATTTAGTCTGGGTGAATGTTGAAAATGGGTGGAATTCTCCTTTAAGTACAGTAGAGTAATTAGTTAGTTTCCCCTGCTGTGTTCTGATGTGACCTCTCTGTCTGTCTGTCTGTCTGTCTGTCTGTCTGTCTGTCTGTCTGTCTGTCTGTCTGTCTGTCTGTCTGTCTGTCTGTCTGTCTGTCTGTCTGCCTGCCTGCCTGCCTGCCTGCCTGCCTGCCTGTCTGCCTGCCTGCCTGCCTGCCTGCCTGCCTGTCTGTCTGCCTGCCTGCCTGCCTGCCTGCCTGCCTGTCTGTCTGTCTGTCTGTCTGTCTGTCTGTCTGTCTGTCTGTCTGTCTGTCTGTCTGTCTGTCTGCCTGCCTGTCTGCCTGCCTGCCTGCCTGCCTGCCTGTCTGCCTGTCTGCCTGTCTGCCTGTCTGTCTGTCTGTCTCTTCACATCACAGAGCCCCCAGTGTGTCTGTGTGTCCGTGTGTCCGTGTGTCCCTGCACCCCCAGTGTGTCCGTGTGTCCGTGTGTCCCTGCACCCCCAGTGTGTCCGTGTGTCCCTGCACCCCCAGTGTGTCCGTGTGTCCCTGCACCCCCAGTGTGTCCATGTGTCCCTGCACCCCCAGTGTGTCCGTGTGTCCCTGCACCCCCAGTGTGTCCGTGTGTCCCTGCACCCCCAGTGTGTCCGTGTGTCCCTGCACCCCCAGTGTGTCCGTGTGTCCCTGCACCCCAGTGTGTCCGTGTGTCCCTGCACCCCCAGTGTGTCCGTGTGTCCCTGCACCCCCAGTGTGTCCGTGCGTGGCTAGTACGTCCGTCTCGTTGCTCCGCTGATCCTACAAATGGAAACAGGAAGTTTCCCTCTGCGGGGAGTAAAGTATTAATCATGTTTCTACAGCTGGTCTGGATGTAGCCTCCAGGGTGACCACCAAGCTGTCTATTTGAGGGACCTGCTGTATAACTACTGCATGTGATAAGGAGATGTGCACGGACAGACATACAGGCTGATGTGCACGGACGGACATACTGGACGATTTATAGTCACCACCTTACGGTGGCAAAAGGATCCAAGATAGAACATACAGGTACAATACAGACATATATTATTATTTCTTAGCACCCCCTAGTGGTCCCCTATGGTCACGGCCCACTGGGAGAGCTCCCTGCACCAGGGGCGGATCTAGGCATGGGCATGGGGGGGCGAATGCCCCCCTAAATGCCTTAACTGCCCCACCAAACACAATGCCATGCAAAACAACCCAAAGATATTTCAAATTAAAGTGCTTCTATTTAAAATGATGTGAACCACTACTACTGCTACTAACTAACTACAGCTGTGTCACCACTAAACCAACAGCATTTCATCATTCAAAACAGAAAACTCTCTGAGTCAGACCTTTAGCTTTATGCATGCTGCGTGTCTGTTGCAACTTCAACAACAACTGATGTTATTATTCATGCTTTACTTGACTAATAAAAGTCCTGGAACTGAAAATGGTATGGGTGCGGCTACATCGCCCGTGCCGCGTCGCCCCCACACCATTTTCTCCTGCCCCCCCCCCCCCCCCCCCCCATTGGGAAATGTTACATCCGCCCTGCCCCAGAGGTAGGACATCTGGTCACCCTCCCAGCCTGTGTCATCCCGTGTTTCTCCAAACTAGGCCATCCCTATTAAACCTCTGCTGATGTTTATGGAGTCTGTTTGAACTGCAGCCCTACCACTACCCCCAGGGACCGATCTAACATTTCACAATTGGGGGGGCAGGAGAAAATGGTATGGGTGGCGGCTTCATCGCCCGTGGCGCGATGAAGCCGCACCCATACCATTTTCAGTTCCAGGACTTTTATTAGTCAAGTAAAGCAACAATAATAACATCAATTGTTGTTGAAGTTGCAACAGACACGCAGCATGCATAAAGCTAAAGGTCTGACTCAGAGAGTTTTCTGTTTTCAATGATGAAATGCTGTTGGTTTAGTGGTGACACAGCTGTAGTTAGTTAGTAGCAGTAGTAGTGGTTCACAGCATTTTAAATATAAACACTTTAATTTGAAATATCTTGGGTTGTTTTGCATGCCATTGTGTTTGGGGGGGCAGACTGGGTATTTAGGGGGCATTGCCCCCCATGCCCATGCCTAGATCCGCCCCTGCTACCCCCCTCTTGTGGCAGGGCCGGATTTAGCCAGCCCTACTAGGGTGGGCTGGAAGAATGGCATGGTGGGCAACTCCAAGGCTTTTCATATGAAGCAAGCAGTGGTATCTTTTTGACACCAGGGCCCACTAATTATTCAGCATTTGAGCCATGGAGGACCTTTTGAGGACATTTTTAGCCCCACAGACCCCAAAACTAAAGATTTATTTTGCTTTTGTCCACAATTCCAGGCTGGATTTGGGGAAACCAAACAGTCCAACATACAGATCAAAAATGACCATTAATCTTCAACATTCTCCAGTTGTGTAGACTTGGGATAATTCACATGATGAATATTTTAACTCTTTATATTTAAAATGTTTTGAAACACTACTACTGCTACTAACTAACTACAGCTGTGTCACCACTAAACCAACAGCATTTCATCATTGAAAACAGAAAACTCTCTGAGTCAGACCTTTAGCTTTATGCATGCTGCGTGTCTGTTGCAACTTCAACAACAACTGATGTTATTATTGATGCTTTACTTGACTAATAAAAGTCCTGGAACTGAAAATGGTCTGGGTGTGGCTTCATCGCCCGTGGCGCAGCCGCCCCCATACCATTTTTTTGCCCCTCCAACATGTTCTCTTGCCCCCCCAAATGGGACAAGTTATATCCGCCCCTGGCCTGGATGGCAACAGGACAGAACAGTGAAGACTTTAGGAGCGCTTCTTTTCGCTGACGATGCAAAAAGTTCACAGCAGCAGCAGAGGTTAATCATCTTGACCCTGTTGGACCCTCCCATAGTCAGCTTCGGTGGGAGATACTATATACCACTTTAATGGGAATGCCTGTTAAACATTCTAGATGTTTATTACTCTATTAACCCATGTAGGCCTAACCTAAGTTTTATGAAAAAAACTTCAAATATTTATTTGGCTGAATAAAAAAAATAATATATTTTGAATACTGCACAGCAGTGGTTTTCAACCTTCTTCATACCAGGACCCACCATTTATTCATTCAGCATTTGAGCCACGGGGGACCACCTTTGATGTTGAGTTTAATCTCTCAGACCCAAAACTAAGTTTTTGTCCACAATTTAGGAGAGAGAAAATGGCAAAACATTGGTAAAAAAAAAAAAACAATTCTTCTACATTTTCTAATTGTGTAGACTCTTGAAATTAAAGTGCCGCAATTCAGACGTTCACATATAATTTAACTCTTGAGAGCGTTAAAATGAAACCAAATGGACCCGTGAGGGTCCATTTGGTTTCATTTTAACGCTCTCAGGAGTTACAGGGTCTATAAGGGTCCAAACGGACCCTTGTGGGTCCATTTGGTTTCATGGTTTCATTTTGATCTGTATGTTGGACTGTTTGGTTTCCCAAATAAATCCAGCCTGGAACTATTTTTGAGATTGATCAAAATTTTGCTATTGTAGCAGGGCCCTTAGATAGAGTTCTAACTTCATGTATTTGTGTTAAATAGAGTTCTAACTTCATGTATGTTAAATAGAGTTCTAACTTCATGTATGTTAAATAGAGTTCTAACTTCATGTATGTTAAATAGAGTTCTAACTTCATGTATGTTAAATAGAGTTCTAACTTCATGTATGTTAAATAGAGTTCTAACTTCATGTATGTTAAATAGAGTTCTAACTTCATGTATGTTAAATAGAGTTCTAACTTCATGTATGTTAAATAGAGTTCTAACTTCATGTATTTGTGTTAAATAGAGTTCTAACTTCATGTATTTGTGTTAAATAGAGTTCTAACTTCATGTATTTGTGTTAAATAGAGTTCTAACTTCATGTATGTTAAATAGAGTTCTAACTTCATGTATGTTAAATAGAGTTCTAACTTCATGTATGTTAAATAGAGTTCTAACTTCATGTAATTGTGTTAAATAGAGTTCTAAACAACAGAGTTATAACTTCATGTACTGTGTGTTAAATAGAGTTCTAACTTCCTGCACTGAGTGTTAAATAGAGTTGTAACTTCATGTACTTGTGTTAAATAGAGCTCTAACTTCCTGCACTGTGTGTTATAGATGAAGCACATTTTGACTTCCTGCCTCTGGCGTTTAACTGCTGTTAACTTTGGAAGCTGATTTGGAAAGTGAATTACATCTCACTGGACTCTCTCCCAGATTCAATTTTTTAAAGCCCTGAATTCTTGTAGCTACAATATGTGGATCACTCCCTGGTAGCCTACGTTCCTACGTGCAAGGCAGTATGAGTGACATCACTCCCTGGTAGCCTATACGTTCCTACGTGCAAGGCAGTGTGAGTGAATCACTCCCTGGTAGCCTACGTTCCTACGTGCAAGGCAGTATGAGTGAATCACTCCCTGGTAGCCTACGTTCCTACGTGCAAGGCAGTGTGAGTGACATCACTCACTCCCTGGTAGCCTACGTTCCTACGAGCAAGGCAGTATGAATGAATCACTCCCTGGTAGCCTACGTTCCTACGTGCAAGGCAGTATGAGTGAATCACTCCCTGGTAGCCTACGTTCCTACGTGCAAGGCAGTATGAGTGAATCACTCCCTGGTAGCCTATACGTTCCTACGTGCAAGGCAGTATGAGTGAATCACTCCCTGGTAGCCTACGTTCCTACGTGCAAGGCAGTGTGAGTGACATCACTCCCTGGTAGCCTATACGTTCCTACGAGCAAGGCAGTATCGTGAATCACTCCCTGGTAGCCTACGTTCCTACGTGCAAGGCAGCGGAAGGAATCAAAGTCCTGTCACGGAGTGAACAAAGGAGCTTTCACCTCCTTTTCCCCCATAGTTTAGTCATTATGCCAATTGATGCTCACACACACACACGCGCACCCCCCCCCCCCCCCACACACACACACACGCATGTGTTGTCACTGATGTTCTGTTTTTTCCCCTAATGTCTTTTATCCTATGGTTTTGCAATCCAACATTTTCCCCCTGCAGTGCCAATGACCTAATGTGATCCTGGGCTCTACACACCCTCTACTGTGCCAACCTGGGGAGGCAGCGGACTGACTTCAATAGCATTTCTTCATATGCATCCCTTAACCATCCAGCCTAACAATCTAAATGTATTTGACTCTACTCCTGAGCCACCGCCACCCCAGTACAGTACGGTATATTACATACAGTAGGCATACAGTACAGTACAGTACAATACGGTATATTACAGTACAGTACAGTACAGTACAGTACAGTACAGTACAGTACAGTACGGTATATTACATACAGCAGGCTACAGTACAGTACAGTAAGTCTGCAGTACATCACAGTCCAGTACAGTTGGTCTAATAATATTAGGCTATACATACAAGTACAACCAACCTACAAGCTCACATATGCAGCGTGTTGTACAGATCAGATATGACTAAGGCTTTACTCTGCCCTTACAGTATATGTTCATCCAGTACACAGTGAGTGGTGCCAGAGTTACTGCAGCAGAACTCCAAAATCCATAACCTTTAACTTTACGCAGTGTCAGTGAAAGGCTCCATAACTGCAAGCCACCCGTAGGCCTAAATAAATGAACTGTTTTGGCCTCCATAACACTCACAGAGTCAGGGCTGTTCTCTGGCCAAGCAGCCCTGTTAATGCCTTCACCATTTACCCTTCCATTCATCCTTTCATTCTTCCACGCAATAAGATACCGGTATGCAATTGTATGGAAGGAAGGCACTCTGACTGAGTGACTGACTGACTGACTGACTGACTGACTGACTGACTGACTGACTGGCTGACTGACTGACTGACTGACTGACTGACTGACTGACTGACTGACTGACTGACTGACTGACTGACTGACTGACTGACTGACTCACCAGGCTACCTGCACTCCAAATCCTGCCGATTATGCCAGATTGTAGTATTGCATGGGGCTGTTGTGGCTGGCTCATGGCTGGGTGCTACACAGGCAACCAGGCGGGCAACCAGGCTGGCACCCAGGCAGGCAACCAGGCGGGCAACCAGGCAGGCAACCAGGCTGGCAGTTGCCGGCAACCAGGCTGGCAACCAGGCGGGGCAACCAGGCCGGCAACCAGGCCGGCAACCAGGCGGGCAACCAGGCTGGCAGTTGCCGGCAACCAGGCTGGCAACCAGGCTGGCAACCAGGCCGGCAACCAGGTTGGCAACCAGGCTGGCAACCAGGCCGGCAGTTGCCGGCAACCAGGCTGGCAACCAGGGACCACTCTGCTTATTAACCCTTAGAAATCATGCTGGAAGTCATTACTGCAGGATAGAGAGGGACGTGTGCTGCTGCTGCTGCTGCTGCTCTGCTGCTGCTGCTGCTGCTGCTGCTGCTGTTACTACTGCTGCTGCTGCTGCTGCTGCTGCTGTTACTGCTGCTGCTGCTGCTGCTGCTGCTGCTGCTGTTACTACTACTGCTGCTGCTGCTGCTGTTACTGCTGCTGCTGCTGCTGCTGCTGCTGCTGTTACTACTGCTGCTGCTGCTGCTGCTGCTGCTGCTGTTACTACTACTGCTGCTGCTGCTGCTGTTACTGCTGCTGCTGCTGCTGCTACTGCTGCTGTTACTGCTGCTGCTGCTGCTGCTGCTGCTGTTGCTGCTGCTGCTGCTGCTGCTGCTGCTGCTACTGCTGCTGCTGCTGCTACTGCTGCTGCTGCTGCTGCTGCTGCTGCTGCTGCTGCTGCTGCTGCTGCTAGTCAGAGAACACTAACACACACATGACTGTACTCCACCTGAGGCCATGAGGAACAGTTGTTTTAGTGAGTCATAAGCTTAGCGATGCTAAAAGGTTCCTGTGCGGAAGGAGGAAGCCTCAGGAAGGATCCCAGATGAAAGTGTCTCTGCTGGGGAGCTCCGCAGCGCCCCGCTGGTCCTCTGTGTCAGAAGTCTTAATGGAGATAATATGAGCGGTAGGTACTGACCTGACCGCAGCGCGTTGGCCAGGGACCCCTGTGAGGACCCCTCCGGCCACGCCGGAAGGAAGACCCTTTGAACATGTTTGGTGCCAGTTTTTATCTTTCCCCCGGATCCTGTGTTGTCTGGACCTCACACTGGTTTTACTCAGGTCACCCTGCTGACCTTTTTGGTCCACGACGGCAACCCTGAACCCTGAATTACACTGATATTATGTAAATAGCATGTTTCTGTTATTATATACAGTAGGGAAGATTGAAAATTCTGTCACACACACACACGCACACACTGACACACACACACACACACACACACACACACACACACACACACACACACGCACGCACGCACACACTGACTGTACACAACATGCACATACACCACCTCAGGGCCGGATCTAGGCATGGGCAAGATGCTCCGACTGCCCCACCCAAATGTAAAAGATATTTCAAATTAAAGTGCTTCTATTTAAAACGATGTGAAACACTACTACTACTGCTACTAACTAACTACAGCTGTGTCACCACTAAACCAACAGCATTTCATCATTGAAAACAGAAAACTCTCTGAGTCAGACCTTTAGCTTTATGCATGCTGCGTGTCTGTTGCAACTTCAACAACAACTGATGTTATTATTGATGCTTTACTTGACTAATAAAAGTCCTGTACAGGATATAAATCTTGTGGGTCACAGAACTAAAGAAAATGTGTAAAATAGAAGATAGATATTGTGTTGCCTCATTTTCAACATTCTAATATGTCATTAATATATACCTTAAAAACGTTTCCACATTCTGTGTTTCCTAGAAATGGAGGTCTGAAGAAAATCATTAACATGGTGAAACATCTTGATGACATCATCAAGATGTATTTTGTCAGTACCATGTTAATGGATTTCTTTAGACCAGGGGTTTTCAACAGGTGGTCCGGGGACCACCAGTGGTCCCTGAGAGGGTTCCAGGTGGTCCCCAGGCTAAATGATGGAAAGCTTATGTACCAGAAGTAACTCTTCAGAATGTAAAAATGAAACCAAATAGACCCTTGCTACACTGTTTTGTTTGCAAAATCAATCCAGGAATTGTGGACAAAAACCAAAAGAATTCTTTAGTTTTAGGTCTTTGCGGTGAAAATGTAATGGTCCGTGGCTCAAATGCTGAATAAACTGTGGTCCCTGGTGTCAAAAAAACACTGCTTTAGATGCTTCTTTTGAAAATGGGTGGAATTCCCCTTTAAAAGAAACTTTCATCCCCCCCCCCCCCTGCAAGACAACATCAAGGACCAATGCAGCGGTATATACAATGTGTTTGTGTGCGTGTGTGTGTGTTTGTGTGCGTGTGCGTGTGCGTGTGCGTGTGTGTGTGTGTGTGTGTGTGTGTGTGTCTGTGCGTGTGTGTGTGTGTGTGTGTGTGTGTGTGTGTGTGTGTGTGTGTGTGTGTGTGTGTGTGTGTGTGTGTGTGTGTGTGTGTGTGTCACACCTTCGGGGTGCGGTGAGAGGAGGATCATGGAACAGAGTTTGTTGTCAGATCCATGTGGTCTTCATCAGGACCCAGTGAGTCCTGGATGCTGTAAATGCCCGTGGCATGAGGCATCATGGGTAATGAGGCATCATGGGTAGTGAACCTGTCAAGTCAGAGCACTTATTTTAACCACATGGACCCTCTGTTGGGCATGTCATAAACTGATACAGTCTCAGAGTTTCCCAACCTGGGGTCCGGGGACCACCAGTGGTCCCTGAGAGGGTTCCAGGTGGTCCCCAGGCTAAATGATGGAGAGTTGGTTAACCAGATCATAACTCTTGAGAATGTAAAAATGAAACCAAATGGACCCTTGCGGGTCCATTTGGTTTCGGCCCTGGTATTAGGAGGACAATATCAGTCACCAGAAAAAAAGATTGGTTGTTTTCGAATAATCTGTCATGGTTAAAATTGAGTTTTAATTTATAATGGGTTTGTATAGGAAGGAGGCAGTATGCTAAAATGAACATCAAATATCTAAATAGTGAATGTAGTAACTTATAAACTGTCTGGTGTGTTCACATGAGACTGAGTAGACCATAAAATGATCAAAAGTTTTTTTTGAAAGTGGAATATCCCTTTAATATAAGATAATAGCCTACACATGTTTAAATGGATACACCTAATAATAATAAAAAATAAACTAATACTAAACTTGAACCTACAAATAAAAAGCTACAGTATAATAACAAGGATCGATACAACATTCTGTGTGTGTGTGTGTGTGTGTGTGTGTGTGTGTGTGTGTGTGGTGTGTGTGTGTGTGTGTGTGTGTGTGTGTGTGTGTGTGTGTGTCTGTCTCTCTCTCTCTCTCTCTCTCTCTCTCTCTCTCTCTCTCTCTCTCTCTCTCTCTCTCTCTCTTCTCTCTCTCTCTCTCTCTCTCTCTCTCTCTCTCTCTCTCTCTCTCTCTCTCTCTCTCTCTCTCTCTCTCTCTCTCTCTCTCTCTCTCTCTCTCTCTCTCTCTCTCTCTCTCTCTCTCTCTCTCTCTCTCTCTCTCTCTCTCTCTCTCTCTCTCTCTCTCTCTCTCTCTCTCTCTCTCTCTCTCTCTCTCTCTCTCTCTCTCTCTCTCTCCGAGGAGTGAGTGCAGAGTCTTGGAAATAGACAGAGTTACGCCAACTCCGTTCACTTCATGGATCCAGTCCCTCTACATAGACTTCTGTTGGATAGTGACATGAATAGTGACAGCCGGAAGTTACTGAATGCATTGAAGCCTATGGGCTCGCGCGAGTACATGAACCACGTGACCAGGCTGTTTTCTGACCCCTCAATGTCGCAACTCTTCTACTAGATGGCTCTGAGTGAGTGTGTGCGTGCGTGCATACGTGAGCGTGCACGCGTCGCATTTCGATGACGTCAGCCTGCGGTCTACGTCATAGCTATGCGTCCGTCCGACGCACATGAACAATAACAATTCATTTGGTTTTGTTTTCAACGTTTTGTTCATTTATTCCCAGACTATTATCGACACAACCAGCAGCATCAGAGTGAACATCTCACATCTTTACACTCCTGTAGGTAAATATATCAATAAATACATACATAAAACATACTAATATAAACGTGTGTGTGTTGCTGCAGGCAGACAGCTCCATGCACGATACGATACATTGTAACACTGATACATGTTACAATGTTTCACATAAACATCTACTAATATAAACGTGTGTGTGTTGCTGCAGGCTGGCAGCTCCATGCACCATACGATACATTGTAACACTGTTAGAGTGTTTCAGTGTTACATGTTACAATGTTTCACATAAACATCTACTAATATAAACGTGTGTGTGTTGCTGCAGGCAGACAGCTCCATGCACGATACGATACATTGTAACACTGTTAGAGTGTTACAGTGTTACATGTTACAATGTTTCACATAAACATCTACTAATATAAACGTGTGTGTGTTGCTGCAGGCAGACAGCTCCATGCACCATACGATACATTGTAACACTGTTACAGTGTTACAGTGTTACAATGTTTCACATAAACATCTACTAATATAAACGTGTCTGCAGCTCCACGCACGATACGATACATTGTAACACTGTTAGAGTGTTACAATGTTTCACATAAACATCTACTAATATAAACGTGTCTGTGTTGCTGCAGGCTGGCAGCTCCATGCACGATACGATACATTGTAACACTGTTAGAGTGTTACAGGTATGTTACAATGTTTCACATAAACATCTACTAATATAAACGTGTCTGCAGCTCCACGCACGATACGATACATTGTAACACTGTTAGAGTGTTACATGTATGTTACAATGTTTCACATAAACATCTACTAATATAAACGTGTCTGTGTTGCTGCAGACTGGCAGCTCCACTATGATAACATCACTGTTAGTCTGTTACACTCAGTGTTGCCAACTTGGCGCATTTGTCACTATATTTAGCACTTTTCCAGACCCCCCTAGCGCCTAAATTAGTGAAAAACGTCTAGTGCTTTTTGGTTGGTGAGTTGGGGTGAAATTGATTGACAGGCGCCAGAGATAAAAACCCTCATTTTTCACCATTTCTCCTCCTATGACAGTGGTTTTCAACCAGTGGTCCCCCAGGCTAAATGATGGATAGTTGGTTAACCAGATGTAACTCTTTGAGAGTGTAAAAAAATGAAACCAAATGGACCCTTGCGGGTCCATTTGGTTTCATTTTTTACACTCTCAAGAGTTAAAATATTCATCATGTGAATTATCCCAGGTCTACACAACTAGAGAATGTAGAAGATTAATGGTCATATTCCCTTCCAGGCGAGCATCTAGCGCATTCTAGTGCATTTTGGAAGTGCCACTAGTGCATTTTGAATTTTGGCAGTTGGCAACACTGGTTACACGTGATTGTTTCACTGTTACTTTATTTTACTGCAGGGGTTTTCAACAGGTGGTCCGGGGACCACCAGTGGTCCTTGAGAGGGTTCCAGGTGGTCCCCAGGCTAAATGATGGAAAGTTGGTTAACCAGATGTAACTCTTTGAGAGCGTAAACATGAAACCAAATGGACCCTTGCGGGTCCATTTGGTTTCATGTTTACACTCTCAAGAGTTAAAATATTCACCATGTGAATTATCCCAAGTCTACACAACTAGAGAATGTAGAAGATTAATGGTCATTTTGATCTGTATGTTGGACTGTTTGGTTTCCCCAAAACCAGCCTGAATTGTGGACAAAAGCAACAGAAATCTTTAG